>OY747702.1:16095402-16227902 GCA_963556495.2 Valencia hispanica | reverse complement strand
TCTGATAATATCTCCTTGTAGAGCCAATGCAGGCCCGGGAGTCTTTGGGCTCTGTGTCCAGTGGCCTCTTGGACCCAACAGATCTGGAGTGTTCCCTCTGTATGAGGTCAGTCTGTCACACATTTTTCCATTTGATCTATTTGGATTTTTATTTCCCAACCCCAGTCGCAAGAAAACAATCTGGACGGTAAGTCCGTCTGTTGATAATGGCGCTCATGGTTTTTTGGGTGCGTGTGTGTTTCCAGACTGTTCTACGAGCCGGTAACGACGCCGTGCGGGCACACCTTCTGTCTTCAGTGCCTGGAGAGATGTCTGGACCACAACCCCAAGTGTCCGCTGTGCAAGGAAGAGCTGTCTGAGGTACATGCTGGCTCCCAGACGTGATGTTTCTCCAGTGAAAGCTGGTGCAGTCAGCCTTAATTCTATGTCTGTGTCTCCCTCCAGTACCTGGTCCAGAGGCAGTACTCCAAGACAATATTAATGGAGAACCTGATATCCAAGTATCTTCCCTCCGCGTTCGTTGAAAGACAGAAAATTCATGAGGAGGAGATGGCGGAGCTCTCCAAGTACGTTAGTGGACGCCCTCGGCTCTTCTCTGTTCCGCTTTCTTTTTGACTGTTGGCTAACGAAACCAAATGCCAACGTTGTCCCCTCTTGTTTTTCGGTTAGTCTCAACAAGAGCGTGCCCATATTTGTGTGCACCATGGCCTTCCCCACTGTGCCGTGTCCCCTCCACATCTTCGAGCCCTGCTACCGACTGATGATTCGCAGATGCATGGAGACGGGAACCAACTGCTTCGGCATGTGTCTGGGAGACGACCTCAAAGGGTCAGTGGTGGGGGTGGCTAACCCCTCAGCTTCGCGTCTCTCTAAATTCAAAGTGGACGCACAGAACCCAATGTGTCTTCCCCTTTGCCTTGCAGGTTCGCCGGCTACGGATGTCTGCTGGAGATCCGCGATGTGAAATTCTTCTCGGACGGCCGATCAGTGGTGGACACGATCGGCAGACGGCGGTTTAAAGTCATTCAGCACCGTGAGAGGGATGGTTACAACACGGCTGATATAGAGTACCTGGAGGATATGAAGGTGGGTGAGAACAGAGAAGGAAGGGCTTAAAATGGGCATAATAATAAAGGAGGCTAAAGATCTAAGGTGTGTGTTTATATATATTTTTTAAAGGTGGAGGGCACAGCAGAGCGGGAGCTGCGGTCGCTGCATGATGCGGTGTATGACCAGGCTCTGGTCTGGGTCAACTCTCTGAAGGCTGAGCAGAAGCAGCGCATCGAAGGACACTTTGGACCAATGCCTAATAAAGACTCTGAACTCCAGGTACTTTCACACACCTTGTTAAAACCTGCATGCTGTTTGGGTAAAAAGCTTGAAAATAAACTCGTCTTTTAGACGATTCAGTGGGACAAAGCATCACACATCCCCTACCCTACTTAACAGTAGGCATACGATGCTGATGCACGTGTTTAACCTTTGTGAGTGTTTGATGTGGAAAAGCTCGTCTTATATATGGCCGTCTCTTTGTCGCTGCAGGCTAGCCCCAACGGGCCCTCGTGGTGCTGGTGGTTACTGGCTGTTCTCCCTTTAGAGGGCCGGGCCCAGCTGCCTTTCCTCGCCCTCACCTCCCTGAAAGATCGCCTCAGCGGCATCCGCAAGGTGCTGCTCTTCATGTCGCAGAGCAGGCCCCGGTGACCCGATGAAGGCAGCCGACAAATCTACGCACAAGCGCACGCCCTCCCTCAGAGCAGCTGATGACCAGTTCTTCCGTTCGCCGCACAATTAACAGCCACTGTTGCACTTCTACTGCAGACATTATGAAACAAGGAAACATGGGGAACTTCTTCATCAAATATCTTCCACGCGTTACTTTCAAAAGACGGAGGGGTGGAGGACACACAGAGCTGAGCTATGTTCAGACGGGAGGCGGTGAATGAATCGACGTGTATCAACGTGTTGGTTTAATCATGTTCTGTCGCTAAGCTGCAGCTCCCTCTGCTTTTCCCTTTGCCTTTCTCTTTGTTCTTTGAATTCAGTTTTTTTTTTCTTTAATCCTCTGTGATCTTCATCCGTCCAGCTTCCACTGATGAACCTCTGAGTTTCCTCCTGCTCTCGCAGCAGTCTGGAGTTTAGTTAGAGCCTAGCAGGTAACATCCCCAACAATCAAGCTGCTTATGTGAGCATAGCTTTAAAGTTACACCAAAACCAATTCTTCCTATTCAGAGACATTTAAATTTTAATTATATCAGTCACTCATTAATCTGTTCAAAGGGGCATAAAGCTAAAGAGAACATCTGTGTTTTTAATGCATTCAAGGCAGTAAATGATTTTATTTACAAATGTTACTATTATTATAGTAAAATAATAAACTCACATTTGAAAAAAGCCCATAAAAAATTAAATAGATCAAAATTGGCTTCTGGTTTGCCAGAATTATGAGTTTCAAAACCATAATTGTGACTGGAAGTTTGAAATGTAAAATTATGACTTAAATGTTCATAATTACAATTTAAAATTACACAAGGACTCGTAATTGACCTTTTTTATCTCATAATTATGCCTTACTGTTGATTCTTCTCTTCCAAGTATCCGAATAGGGCTACCTCAGCTTCTGTCTTCCATCTTTTTGTCTCTTTTTCTTTTCATCCAGCTAAATCACATCAGACTGAACCTTCATGTATGGTCTGCTCTAAGGCTCCCAATCTTTTTTGTTGGACTCATGTTTTTGGTAACTTATTTGTTTGTTATTTATGCATGATGTGACATTGTTTACATTACACAATGAAAGAGATACTGGGCTGCTCACTTTCCTCTGATCCACCGTCTCATTGTCAATTCTCCGGTTATCATTGTGAAGCTTTGAAAGGGGCTCCTGAAAGCTACACTGGAACAGTTTTCAAAAATCCAATCCAAATGAAAAGCATATTTCGATTTCTGGTGTCCTGAAGCAAAAGTTGAGTTTTATTGGATTCATTTTATTGCTGCATATTAAAAGATTCTTTCAGCAGCAGCCTCTTGAAAGAAACAAGCATTTCCATAAACATTTGGAATACTGACTGTGATTCATTAATTTTAATTGATTTGACGGAGATTTGATGTGTAAAGTATTTTCAGTTAACCTGCATATTTGAACGTGATCCCCAAATTGTGTGCTTTGCAGTGAGTAAAGGCCAGTGCCTTTTAACCACATCCAAACAAGGGAGTAAATCAATTTACAAACCAGTCTTATTTCTTATTGTCCTGGAAAGCAGGTTGGTGCATTTTCCACAGCAAAGTCAATTAAATGAAAAGAGAGGAAACATTTTTGAGAGAAAAATATGTCACTGATGAAAAAAAAAAAATCTTGAGGCCTTGCTCTTGTCTGTGATTTGATTGTTTTTACGTGCAAAAGCGAATCTTTGAAAAATGTAAGAGATTGTTTGGCTTTACCATTTAAAGTCTTTTATTTTGTATACAAAAGTTTGATTTATTTTCTTTTTACATGATTCTATGTCAACATCGATCTTTGTATTTAATATGTTCTTCACTTATTGGTGTGTTTGTGTGCTGTGTCGATGTATGTTAAGTATCTTGTCATTTCCTCCATATTGTAATGTTTCTGAAAGGGCCAAAGTAATGTAATTCTGGACATTAAAGAACTAGGAATATTGTAGAAGGTTGCAATACAATTATATGTACTGTAAATATAGTACTTAGGCGTGGGCTGATATACATTTCCTAATGTATGATAGCATTGAGTAAAAATGGCATGGCATAATGATATTTAAATAATTTTAACCCAAAACGTATAAATATTTCCAAACAGCCGATTTTCTCTTCCTTTGAGAAAGCAAAAATAAATAAATCTAGCAGCCTGAGCTGAGCTGACCTGTCCTGCACTACTCTTGTTCTTCAACCAGCTGGAGAAAATTCCGGTCACTCCAGCACTTAGAAAAGTGTGACGACAAATTTTAGGCACCATAATGTTTTAAAAACCTTGGCATACCTTGTTATTGGCTCCATGCCTAATTGTAGGGCATTGTGTTTTAGTTCTTCTGGGAGATGTTTGTCTAGACTGACATTCACTAGTTAGAAATGATCTTCAATACGAAGTAACTGTCCTCTATTAAGTGTTTTTTATTAATTTTTTTATTTATAGAAGCTACAAAAAGTCATTATTGCTAACATGCGCAGTCCAGGAGAGGGAATGCATAATTGCTAATAGAAAGTTCCAATGTAAAATCACATAATTGGAATATACCTAATGTACTGATAAACCTGTGTCCGGAGTTGTGTGTACAAGTTGACTTTACATTAAAATCCTGTCTCCTCACATTTTGGTTTGCATTGTCTTGAACTGGACAGTTTTATTTAGACAAAGTCATAGGGTATTGACATTGTGCACAATAGGAGGAAGTAAAAGACACCTTGATAGTTTGATTATTCTTTTTCACTAATAATTCCACATGTATTCTTGAGAAGTGACTCATAAATTTAATTTAGTTCATCACCCCTAAATGCTGACATTAGGAACAAGAAATACCCCAAAAATGTTGTTTAAAGAAACTATAGTTAGCTGGGTATCCTAGCTAGAAATTAGCAGCTAGGCTAACTTTAACTTTTTGACATTAGAGACAATTCAAAATTACGAATATTATAAATAGTATTTAACGTTTGAGTTTTATTTTAAATTAATTTAAGCAAACTGTGCTCTAAATCTTTATGTTTTGTGAACACAATTGGTAGGTTCTTCAAGAAATTTAAATGCCATTTGTCAAATTTGGTCCAAGTTATTCAGGAATGTTTGCAGAAAGATTTAAAGTAACTTGAGATGACATTTTTATTTATTTGTATTTGTTTGCCCCACATACCAGCTGGTTTTAAACTCAGCTTCATCCACTAAAAAACCCAGAAGAGCATAAGACTCTTTAAATATACCATATTTTGTTCTATACAAACTAACTATACAAATTGAATCCAGCATTTCTATTTTTGGGCATACCATGACCTGGAATGTCACCAAAAGTAGAGATAATTTAGGAGTTGTTGCTTAAGAAGCTGCCCAGGTTTAGAAGATATGATTCAGTTGAGCTACAATGAGGGGTACAAGTCATGTATCCTGAACCAAAGGATGAATTTATGGGCATAATTGAATTTTTTTTGTAGCACACTAATCAAGTAACTGAATTTAGCCCAACAAGACATTGACATATGTTCTCTTTATTTTTGGTCTGTTTTTTAGTATTCGGATTCCAGAGCATAACATTTAAGTTTTTTTGTTATAATTTCCCATTTAATGTTTTAAGTCCTTGGTCAAAAAACCATGTGTTGGCAAAGGATCAAGTTTGCCATTAGTTAACATATTGCCATTTGTCGGTAAATATCGATGCTCCAGGTGGTATTCAAGAATTGAACATTTTCTTGGTGTCAAGTCCTGCTAAATATGTAAAAAAGACAAGTCATCAGTCGCTCTATATATGTTTAGCTCTTCCGGTGTCTGCATGGAATCAGATGCTGTATTACTTCTTTTGAAGGTTGTTCAATTGTGCTGACTTCTACACGTGTGTAAAATTTAGCATAATATGAGTATGTGCTGGAACTTTTTTAAATTTTTGATTGAAATATTAAAAAAAAAAACAGTAAGGAACCATGAATAAAGCAATACCTTTGTGTTCATCTTTCTTGTTAATTTGTAGAAAGTGGAGTAGCTACATATGATTTTGGTATTCTGTGTTCTTTGGTGCAGTTTCTTCATACTTTCAAACTAGTGGTCTGGGCAGGTATAGCAGCCCATCTTTTGCTGGATAAAAAGCAGCAGCTTTGGTTAATTATTATTTTTTCGTTCCTTTTTTTTCTGGGTCATTGAGGAGTATGTTAATACAATACCAACGGGTAAATGATATCAGTAATGATCGTAGAGAAGATGCCTTTGTCACTCATAGGACTGGGAATGGTTTTAAGGTAACTTCCAAATGATGATTAGTCGGTCGTTCTTCAGGAAAAAAAAGGTTATTCTGAATAATGGAAAGTTTCCAAGTTAAATACAGCCTTGAGATTAGACTACACCTGAGTCGAACAATGGTTGATTCAGGGCCAAAAGAAATCAATCTTTTCTCCAGAGTATACTGTGTGTCTGCTCTCCTGTAGAGTTCTTTGGCGGCATACTTTACAACCCCTCTATCAGACATGTTGCTTTGCACTTGGTGATGTAAAGCTTTGATGAGCTGTTACATGAAGTTTGGAGGTCTAGGTTGATTTCATGACTAGACTTCTTGCGCAGGTGGGACATGTTTGAATTCACCAGACTCCTGAGAGCGATCTATTCTTTCACAAGTGTTTGCGGAACCAGTCTGGATGCCTGTGTGCTGGACGTCATAGACCATTTTATAGACCTTTTCCCCTGGAAGTGATTGGAACGCCTGAATTTAACGATATCCATATCATGTGAATAGTGACTGTTTTTTTTTGTAGCAGCTAATTATGTCTAGCACGGTATTAGGGTTAGTGTTGACACATTTTTGTGTCAAGAAGTTGGTAGTTACAATTGATTGCTGCTGGATAATCCACCACAAATTCTCACTTGTTGCATTCAGGCAATCTGTTCGGAGCACAAATGTTCCATCCCTGAAGAGTTTCCCACAACTTTCAATGATTTCTTTAGGACCTAACCGCCCCTAGGGGACACAGATACTACCCCTTCTCTCATCCGCTTCCTTCCAAGTTGCCTGGTTATATAACCCGAACATGAGAAGGTCAACAACTACCAGTCATCACCATGGATACTTGGCACGGGCTCACATGCATCGTACATCTTGGCGGATCGACTTCAAAGCCTGCATGTGAATGTGACCGTGCAGGTGTCAGAAGTAGGCCAGCCAGCAGCTGCGTTACCTAACTCACCCCAAAAAGACATCTGGAGAATTTAAGTAGCCGTTGCAGCTTCATGTTCTGCATGTTAAACTTGCATTATACCAAAACCAATTAGTGGTCATGTCCCAGATTCATTTAAGCATGCATGAAAGCTGTAACCCCTATAAGTCAGCTTCCTATGCAGGGTAACACAAAAACGGACATGCATGTACATGCGTCTGTGCCAACACAAGTTTTCTAGACGCACAGTTTTCTATAACCTTGGAGGTTATAACTTATAAGAGAGTAAAATGTTTAGATGAGACACTGAGCAGAAATGAGACCATGGTCATTTGTTCTATCTAGGTCCCGTTTTTCCTGCCAAAACCTTCCTGATCCGTAATTGTAGGTTTCCAACATTGTTTAGTTAGATGCGTCCTGGTTACATCCACGTGAATAAGAAACTAAGCTCCACCAGCAGAGAACTGGATTAAAACAAGTTAAGGTCTTGGACAGTCAGTGGCTTTAAAAAAAAAAATCACGATGAAAAACTCCCCATATGTCCCTGATCAAATATTCACACAACCCAGTTCTCAGTGTATTGCCCCATTTGACATCGGCAACAGTTTGAAGTGTTTTTGGTAGATTTGGAAGAGTCCCTTCTTTTCAAAGATGCTAAAGCTGTCAATTCTTCTTCTCAAAAAGCCTCCGGTTCTTGCAGGTTCCTGGGCTCTCCCCTGGCTGAGCTGCATGTTTGAGATCAGCTTAAAGAGGTTCAAAAGACCGAGGACAGGAGATGGTCACTCCAAAACCTTCACTTTCTCCTGCAGTAGTCCATGTTTCACAGTGAATTATAGGCAAAAGCCTCCAGCTTTTGATCAAGGTCATTTTCAATATCATTCATGTGTGACAAAGAGCCAAAGAAAGATCAGAAATCCTGCCAGGGTTTTAGCTTTAATCCCACCCCCATCTTGAATATCCCTCTCCTACCACATACACACCTCACTACTGTTGCCATGATCACTTCTCTTCCCCAACCGATTTCCTTTTATGGTACCACAGTTCCTCCCATGGCAACATATAACATGCCATCTCTCGATCAACGTTTCCCAACCCTGGTCCTCAAGGCATACTGGCCTGCATGTTTTAGATGTTTCCCTGCTCCACCACGCTCCACCATGCTTCAGACGACTGCAGTTCAGCAAAACCCAGTTAATCAGCCATCAAATGAAACCAGTTGTGTTAAAGCAGGGAAACATCTGAAATAAATCTGTCTTGAAATGCAGGGTTGAAAAACAACACTCTAGATCCACAGACACACAATTCAGCTCCCTCTCCCTCACTTCATCCACCTCACACTTCAAGATGAATGTTGAGACACTTTAGGTAACAGCCTCTGCTAAAAACTGAAATAAAGCAGTGATTCGTAAAAGCTGATTGGTGTTAAAACGGAAAACCTCCTTTGTTAGTTTATGAGAGCAAAGACATGTGGCTGGTCATGCTTCTCCCCGAGTGTCTGAGCACCATATTAACAGCTTTTTATTCACACTTAAATGCTTTCCTAGATTTTGTCTCAACCAACAACGCTCATTAAGTTTAAACATCTCACAAATCAAACAAAGGATATATAACATTTTTGACACTTCACAAATGCCATTAATATACAAAACGAAAACCTTTGGTCTCAACACTGAGCCTTGGGGGACTCCATATTTAATAATTGTCATTTTCTAACTGTGGACATTGTTTCCTGTGAGTCTAATAACTCCTTAACCAGTTATTAACCATCCCTCTTATCCCATAATCCTGTAAATTGGAGAATAATAAAGTGGGGTCAATGGTATCAAATGCTTTTCTTAAGTCAATAAACATCTACACACTACTGTTTCCTTTCTATTGTCTAATCCATCGTCTAAAGTCAGGGTTAGAATCTTGAACTTGGGTTGTATATTGTGAGCACCATGGTGGTGTGTCATTTATCATAAATTTATGAAATTGTAGCTATCTTGTTTAGATAGGCATATTCAGATGTTAGAATAAACCAGTCAACATCGGGACCTAAACCCAATTAAGCATCTGTTGTGGAAATTCCTTAAGTAAAGGACTAGAAAAGATTCCTTCACTCCTTTGTGGATTTATTGCAGCTTTTTAACAAGGCGGGGAAATCAACCGTAAGGCCTTTACGTGGGCTGTCCTGCTCAACCCAGGAAGACCAAAACATTATGTAATATTAAACTATCACTTCTTATCACACTAGTACTCTACCCCCCTTCCATACCAGTACTCCCTGTACGCCTCCAGAGGACTGGTTTACACTGGCCAGATAGGTACCAGGTGATGTGCAAAGCTAAAGGTGCTTCAACAGTGTATTTGTCTTTAAGGTGGATGAGGTATGCAAGCCACACTGGATGGGAAATAAATCTGTAATACATGTATCAATTTCTTCCCACTTCACAATTATGCACTACAATGTGTTGGTCTATCACATAAACTCCTCTAATACATAGACGTTTATGGTTGCAACAAGAAAAAAAAAGAAGAAAAGTTTGAGAAGTTTGAAAGCTTTCATTAGACAGCTCCCCTCCACTTCACATACAAAACAGACCTAAAAAGAATACACACCCAGAATACCATGGCATTTCATTTGTTTTTTGTTTTTTACTGTACACTTTATGTACAAGACAACTTCTGCAAAGGCAATACAAAATAAAAAACTGTGACACATTTATAGTTAATGTAAGACAAAAGTAAATAAAAGTGAGCAAAGCTCGGCCTGTTGCTCTCCTCCGAGCTCCTCCAGAGATCACCGTGGTGATCGCTCAGTTTCAACCCTGAACAGGGGGGATTTTGCGGAGAGATCTCAGATGTCTGAGGGATGCAAGTGTGTATTCTGTGGTTTAGCACTGAAAAAACAAAACAGCAGGAGGTCTCGGGAAGTAGAAGAAAGAAACAAAATACAAAATTTACACTTTCATTATTAACGCACGCTTTGCAACTGCTGATGCAGCAATCATGATTAGTTTAGCTTCTGTAAATACTGCTAGGTAGAAATCAGCTTTCCTGGAGGTCTTTCTTCAGCGTGCATCACCGGGATAAAAACCCTGACTAGGACAGGCATCATGGAAATGCAGCAACATGTCTGAACTTTAGATAATGCAACAGACCGAATTCCTTCTACAACCTTCACTCTGTCTTTTTATCGCCCTTCCGCTGCTGTCAAGGCATTTCCTCTCATGATCCTGCGTTCTCAGCTGATGTTTCTTGGCTCTTAATTTAAATTAAAGTTAACATTTACAACTGTGTGGTTTCCTGGTATTTGTCTCCTTTAGGCACCCTTTTTCATTGTAATGGGGTTGAAAGAAATATGGATACATTTACTTCTGTGGTCAAACCCCTGTGACAAACATGGCTGTAAAACATGTGGAGGCGGAGCAAGACGTTAAACTGAGGCTGTTTTTTTTTTTTTTTAGCTATAGGACTGTATGTCAAACACCAATCAGAAAGCCTGAAGCCAGCGTTACAAGAAACAGGTGTGCAAATGCAGAGCGGTGCTTTAGTCTTTGCAGTTGACCCCCCATTTGGGCCGTGTGTACCGGAGCCGTCACTGAACAATCTGTGGCATCTCACTCCAGGCTTTGGCCTTCTTCTTGGCGAGTGCCATCCACGGGGGCTCGTTCTGGGGCAGAGCCGTGGGTGACGAGCCTCGTTGGGGGGACGCAGCCTGCCTGGAGAGCCCCGGAGCCCTGGAAGCGGGCTTTTCTGGGACGGTTCTTGGTAAAGAGGACGGGGAAGTGGCAGGGGGCGTTTTGGAGAAAACAGACGGGACTGTTGAAGCAGGGGACTTTATGGGTACGGACGCTGCAGCAGGAGAGGAGGGGGGCATTCGGGGCGATTCTGGTGGGGGCACGGGTTTCGCCAGGGCAGGGGGGACCTGTGGCTTTTGAAGTGGGGATTTCGGAGGCTGAGGTGGCACTGGAGTTGGAACGGAGTGCGTCCTTCTGGTCTCCTTTTCTACTGACGCTGAAGGAAAAACAAAACACAATCAAAAATATTTAGCCTCAATTCTTAAGGTGGCGCATGTGCTTGTTTGTAGATTTCAACATGTGTTTAACCACGATATGTCTTGAAGAAAAAGCTTTGACTATGGTTAGTCTTTGTTACAATAGCTGACTTCAACCACATGAGGGCAGTATTGCACCAATGAGAAGCCCCCCTCCCAAGACCAAAGCTTTTGATGGAGTGGGTGTGCTTGCAGGTGCTGACCTCTTCTGGTGGGTTCAACCGGTCTGTTGCTGCCCTGCTCCCCGCTTGCAGCTGAACTGACACTCGTAGGCGGTGCAGGCTTCTTCTCTTGTTCCTCCTGATGGAAAAGAGCCACATTAACATACTGCAAACGTAGGCCTACTACATGTATGAATACTGAGTGCATTTTCACATATCAATGTACAAAAAAAAAAAAAAAAAGGATCACCTTCTTGACTGTGATCTCATTAAGCCGGGTTTCTTTATAGACCTTCTGCTTCTGTTTGGCCATAGAAATCCAGCTGGGAGGATCTGATCCACCGGGCGCACCTCCAGCTGCAGCCGGCTCTGGATGGCACACAGCACAGCAGAATGGAGGTGTGAGAGCGGAATGATTTGTGTGGCACGTAAAAGTGTCTTGGCAGTGCAGACGCTGAGGGGATAGGTCAGTGACACAGACCTGTGAAGCGCCTCAGTTTGACTCCGGCGTCTCCGTGGACCTCTGGCTTTTTGAGAAGGGCAGGCTTGTTGCTGACTGGATGGCTTGCAGAGGGCTTGGTGCTGATTGGTTGGGGTGACTCTGCCTTATTAGATGGTGGATGTGTTGGCGACTCAACTTGAGGCTGAATGACAAATGATAAAGATAAGGACACCCTTTTTCTCAATACTGTAGAACTGTAAATGTATGCGTTTTTTGGGGGGGGGAACCTGGGAGCAGCATAAGGCGGAAAGCTTGCATCGTATTTGATTCCCCATTTCATGTTCATTACCTCTGAATTCACCTCTTCTGAGCTGAGCCGGAGCAGAGCTGAGGTCTTCCTCAGTCGAACCCCAAAAGGGCTCTCAGGGTTTGCCTCTGCTGGAGCGCCCTCTGCAGGCAGCAGCGTGAAACGAGTTAGAGTCACTTCAAGCAGGTTTGCAATCAGAAAAAAGGAGCATTGTACAGGTCACCGTGACAACATTCCTGGAAAGGATTTTCTAGAGGCCGGTTCTGACAGATTATTCTCAATATATTGTAATATCATAGAAAAGTGAATTACTTTCAGTAATGTAAAGAGTAAACCTCCTAATATATCAACATCACACGCACAGTGATATAATTAAAGTGTTTCTTTCTATTAATTTTGATGCTTATGTCTTGATGCCAGTGAAACTCCTTTCAAAAAATTTCATATTACATAAGAGCAATTTAAAAAGAAAAAGGATTAAATCACCCTACGGACAAGCATATGCCCATGTACTGTATAGTATCTGCACTCAGTGCTTGGTCTGGGCTCCTTTTGTATTAATTACAGCATCAATGCCATGCTCCATGGAGGAAATCAACATGTGGTTCTGATGAGGTGGAATAGAAGCTCTGTTGACTTTAATAATGACTTTCAGTTCATCTGCATTGCTGGTTCTGATCTTTCTCTTGACAGTAATCTACAGACTCTCTTTAGGGTTTGGGGTCAGGTGAGTTTCCTGCCATATCATATCATATCACAGTCATATTATGCTCATTAAAGCAGGTATTTTTAGATATAGTGGGCAGGTGTCAATTCTTGACTACAGATTGAAGTATGAAGCGCTCTAAAATGTCGACGTCTGCGACCGCTGTGGACTTGATGAAACACAGAGGACCAACTCGAGTGGTGGACAATTGCACCTTCTTCTACCACACTTTTTCCTTCGATCAAACTTTCCAGTGACTATTATAAAATGATTTTCAAATTGATCTTATGTAATATTGAATTATCTGATAAACTACATTTTTGGGTTTTTCTAAATCAAAAGAAATAAATGCTTAAAACTGATGACTCTGTGTGATGAATCAACTTAGGTGGGTTGTGAAGGAGAAATGATAAAATTTGTTTTTATTTGTACATATATCCTTGTCCCTTATTCTCAGTCCTTTTACTGCATTTGTGGCTAAAACTGCTAATCCATAAGAAAAGCCATCGTTTATTTTTAGTTCTTAAAGTCTTCCTCACCTGATGTTCTTGCAGGTGCTTCGGTCTGGAGTTCAGCCGGAGAGGACGGCGCATGACTTTGCAGCTTGGAAGTGAAGCTCCCTGAACTCCTCCCTCTGCCTGGACCCGCCACCAGCTCCACCTTCGCTGGGGTGCCAGGTTCTGCTTTCAGGTCCTGATCCTTCTGACCTCCAGCCTCCACCTCAGCTCCACCGTCCTGGAGTACTGCTACAGCAGAGGGGGAAGTAGGAGGAGTCTGTAACCTCTGCCATGCCGGGGCGATGGTGAAGCGCACTTTACTCTGATCCGTCGGCGGTGCTGGCACCTCCTGCTCCGGGGCGGGAGCTGAATCGATTTGCTCCTGCGCCGAATGTTTTTCCTCTTCTTTTTGGTCTTTCACAGCCTCCGGCGTCTCTTCGGCTGCTGATGTCGTATTTGACTCAGTGGGCTCCACAGCGGGGGAAAGTAACTCCGTGACACCATCGCTGGGGTTGGCATCGGCTGGACGAAGTTTGAACGGAGAGATGGTTTTCTCTGAGGTGGGGGAGGCTAGATTAACGTGTAAGGTGGTGGTCTTACTGGGGGAGCTGATGGGACTTTGGCCTGAATGGGAGACAGAACTCGACTCTGGAAGAAACAAGGGAGGAGGTCTAAAGAAAGGAGCCTCAGCTTCTACTAGTTTCACACATACAGGGGAACTTGTTCCATCTTTTTCCCCCTCCAGGTCCTCTTCACTCTGATTTGCATCTGACGGGCTTCTTTCCACTTCTCGCTCTGCTCCTTCATCTTCGGATTCATCCGATTGATGATCCTGGAGCTCGACCTCTTCCGCCTCCCCTTCAGCTCCAGAGTTCCCGTTTAAACTTTCCCGCTCCTCATCCATTCTGGGGAGTATTCCATCATGCAGGTCTGGGTTGGGATCAGCACGTGTGGCACCATCATCTCCTTCGCCGCCCCCCTGAACAGGTGAGGCACTCGGAACCTCCTCATCCTCGAAGTCACGGACCAGCTGGGTCATTTCCTCTTTGTCCCCTTTTGCTTCCTCCTCCGCCTCCTCTCCTTCCCTCACTTCATCCACCTCAACACAGCCGTCTTCCTCCTTGTTCTCCCACTCTACCTCAACAATTTCTAGTCCCTTCTTCACCTCTACTGCCTCCTCCTCCTCGCCGTCGTCCCGTTCTTCCTCCGTTTCTTCCTGGCTTACAGTTTGTGGTGAAACCATGCTGTTCTCTTCCTCTGATTCTTCCGCATGCTCCTCCCCTCCAGCCTCCTCATCCTGGAAGAAAAAAAAAACGAGCGTGAAAGTGATCTTTTCAGCCAATCATCGGGGTTTAACACGAGTGACACGTTAGAATCCCTTGCCTCCGACGAATGACGGTCCTCATTTAAAGCAGTCTTCGTTTTGTATGAACTAAACTCGCTGGTTCCTTCGCAAAACAGCGCAGATTAGATACTTTGTTCACGCAGACCCATATAGTACTGCCACCACCATGCTTTATATACATCCAATGCCAGCTACTGGTGGATCGGCATCCACTCGCATTCACGAGCTCATGTTTAAAAGGCTTTCTCCCAAAAACTGAATTCACTTGTGAAGACCCACATCATCATACTGGCACTTCCACGCTGTATGGAAATTAAATGTGATAATCCTAACTAATGATGAATCCTTGATAACTTGCTACAGAGCACCACACACACACACGGGTATTTATGGTGTCATGTTAAAGTGCCCTCTTCCCAAGACCCATATCATTATGCTGCCACCTCCGTGCTCTATATAAATCCATCGCTAAGTGGTGATGGATCCTAGCTAGCCGGACGCATTCATGGTGTCATGTTTAAAAGCCCTCTTCCCAAAAAACCTCCTCCCCTGTGAAGGCCCATATCATCATCCTACCACTCCCATGCTTTATACACGGTAGCAGCCACACACATTGTGTCACATTAAAAAAAGGCCCTCCTCCCAAACATCTATTTCACTCTTACACACACATGTCGCCACCCTGCTGAGTCCATGTTTTTCTACCATTAATCTACATTCAACAGAATAATTTGGTTTAACATAAATGTGCTCGTAACTATACAAGCTGAAAAAACAAAGTTGATCTATTCGGAGGATTTCGAGCTCTTATTTCTGTGCCTTTTGTGTCATTATCCTTCGTGTTTATTCTCCTGTTGCCAGGTGACTCTTTTCTCTGCTCAGGTTATACCTCTAGACACTGTCGAAGGAATTTAGAAGTTTTCTAATAGTAGTATATATTCCTGAGTCTGAAATTCCTGGAATACTTTTGCAGACAGTCGACGACTAAGTATGGTATTTGTTAATTCCCACAAATATATAAACATTTGTATGTAAGATAAGTATTTAAGAACAACTTGAATAACTTCTTGGACTTTGGCTCCATTGGACAGTACCTCAATCAAAAGCCCGGTGTCTCCAACACCAGTCCTCGAGAGCTGCTGTCCTGCTACTTTTAGGTGCATCCCTGCTCCAACAAAGCTGAATTGAATGAATGACTCATTAACCAGGCCTTTGCCAAACTTGATGGCATAATGATGAGGTGATTCAGTCATTTCATTCAGCTGTGTTGGAGCAGGGAGGCACCTAAACGTTGCAGGACAGCAGCTCCCGAGGACTGGTGTTGGAGACCCCTGCTCTAAGGCGTCTCCAAGTATCGCCGCATCCTCCAAGTATTCATCTGATTTTCTTTGTTTCCTCTTTATGGTTTTGTAAACAACTTTTTGTTTAAGAGATGTCACTTTGCTACTGAGCGGGATTTCTCGACACATCATCCACTGTTAATAACATGCTGATCTTCTAGATTTTTCTTTATCCAGATAACTTTTTTTCAGAAATGAAAGTCTTGCACACTATTAATTCGAATTCAAATTCAAAAATACTTTTTTGATCCCAGAGGGAAATTAAGTGTTGGTATAGCTCATATAATTAATTCTTTAAGGAGTTGTTGTAGATGAGGATGGCTGTGGGCAGGAAGGATATCCTGTAGCGGTGTGTAAAACCAAACTGACACATAAATCCGTTAACGGTGAAACATTAGCCTTTCTGACGTGTTACAGAATTGGGTTTTTGCCCTTAGTGAATTATTCAAGCAGGCAAATGAAAAATAAAAACGGCGAGGCAACAAAAATCATTGCATTGAAAATCATTATTGATAGGATTCAAAAACACATACATTCTGTTGAATGAATCGCTCCACAGCTATTTCTTCTTCTTCTTCTTCTTCCTCCTGCTCCTCCTCCTCCTCATCATCAGCTTCATCCTCTTTGCTGTTCCCTTCTTCTTCTTCTTCTTCTTCTTCTTCTTCTACTACTGCAACGTCTTCCGGTTTCAGAGAATGAAGGACCTCCTCCTCCTCCTGGGCAGTTTGATCAGACGTGACAGAACACAAGGCAGCAGTGTCACAACCGTCGGGATTTTCCACTTCTGCTTCGTCTCCCTTCATCTCCACACTCTCATCAATTTCTATCACTTTTTCCTCCTTTTCTGCCTCCTCCATCTCCAGGAGAACGCCGCTAATCTCCAGATCGGGTAAGTGGGAGGTCTTCAAGGAGCTCAGCACCTCATCTAAGAAGGAGCTCTCCTCCTCCCTACTTTCTTGCACCATGTCTTCTTCCCCTGATGAAGAATCCATTGCAGAGTGGTCAACAACTGCACAAGAGAAGACCGGAGGACCCGTCAGATACTCTCTTGGACCAGCAGGGGGCTCTGGTGTGACACTAGAAGGAAAATCAACAAGTTTAATTTGAGTCAAGGAGCTTACAAAACAAAAGCCAGAGCACTAGCGGGAGGAAATGGTGTTTAAGCACCTGGGAGTGTCCAGGGAGGAGGATCTGGAGCTGGAAGTGGAGGAGGGAACACGCTGATCATCAGAGGCTTCCTCCTCTGAGAGACTCCACTCTGGAGGGCAGGAAGACTCTGTGGCGTGAGAAACATCCTGTTCTGCTTCCGGCTCATCCTCTCTTCCCTCTTGATCCCCAAGCAAGAATGTTGAGGAATTCTTTTGGGGTTTGTTCTCTTCATGCTCCTCTTCTTCACTTTCTGCCTTCGGTTTCAACGGATCCCCACTTTCAACTGAGTCACAGACAGAAACAGAATTGCTAAGCCTCACAATAACTTGAAACAGATAACAACAATAATAATAATAACCTAAAATAAAACAGTTGTTTAAAGAAAAAACTATGTGCAAAGTTGTTAAGATTTTTTTTCAAAGTTGTCTTTGGACATGCATCTCCAAAAATGTAATTTTTCAGGAAATTTTAAAATGGAAATTTACATAAGCGTAGAGCTGCCACCCAGGTGAAATAAAAATAGAGCTATATCACGTTATAACATGATAACTTTATTGTTCTAACAATATAACTTTTTTGCTTGTACAATATGCTATCACGTTCTTCCAATATAATATACGGGGCGTCGCGTAGCATAGTGGTTAGTGCGGGCGCCCCATATACAGAGGCCTCAGTCCTCAATGCGGTTTTCTCGGGTTCGAGTCCCGTCCTAGTGGACCTTTGCCGCATGTTTTCCCCCACTTCTCTCCCCCTTTCTATGTGTCATTTACCTTTCAAATAAAGGCCACTGTGGCCACAAAACCTTTACAAAAATTAATACTAGAATCAAATGCTGTGGCGCTTTTTATTTCAAAAAGAGACTAAATACTTGCACCTCATTGAATGCAACAATTTGAATTGTTTTTATTATTACTGTTGTATATTGTTTATGCCGCTAAGAGACAGCACTAAAACAAAACCGCACTAAACTTTAGGTTCATAGCAGTCATTTTAAAACCGGACACTTTCCCCAAGTTTTTCTTCCGATATGCAAATAAACGTAATAGTAAATGTACAATTTGCTATTGGCAGAGGTGGGACAAAGTCATTGTTTTGCAAGTCACAAGTAAGTCTCAAGTCTTTGTCCTCGAGTCCCGAGTCCAGTCAAAAGTCAAAGCCAACAAGTCTCAAGTCGAGTCAAAAGTCCTACCATTTTAGTTTCGATTCATTTCAAGTCCTCTTACCACAGAAATACATTTATCTGTAAGATTTGTATTTATTTAAACCTCTATTTATACAATAACAATCAAATACAGTAAAAAACTGAAAATTTAATTTTCACAAAAAACGCTTGTATTTCAACAGCATATTGCACTAGAACAATGCACAGCTTCTGCAGTCCTGTATTGTATTGAACTCATATCGCAAAACAGTTTAACTTTCAAATAGACATGGGTCCTTTTAACCTAAACTTTTTTAAACATGTCATCAATAAAATCCTCACCCCTCAAAATGATCACTTCTGAAAAACTGGACCAACCTGATAATATAATTGGAATGCCTCCATAGCGTGTAAAAAATCCCCCCCACCCCAGTTTTCATGGAAAGTAGCAAGTCTTCTCAAGTCAAAAGGCGCAAGTTCAAGTAAAGTCACGAGTCATTGATGTTAAAGTCCAAGTCGAGTTGCAAGTCTTTGTATATTTTATCAAGTCGAGTCTGAAGTCATCAAATTCATGACTCGAGTCTGACTCGAGTCCAAGTCCCATGACTCGAGTCCACACCTCTGGCTATTGGCCTTCGGAAACTCCTGTGCTTCTTTATTAAACGTGTTGGTGATGAATGAACAGCGCTGACCTGCTGCCTTCTGCTGTTCTGCTTCCTCCAAAACGTCTGCTACCGTTATAGAGACCGTCAGCTCCTCCTCCACTGCTGAGTCCCCTTCGGTTTTTAGCTCGAGGCGCTGCACAGACAAACGGCATCAGCATTTTACCATCATCACCATCAGCAGCAGCTAGTTACTGTACATGGCTGAGAGCATCTACAAATTCAGATATTTTAGTTTGGAAAAATGGTATGAAATGCATGACCTGTATATTTTCTGCTATGATTACCTAAATGAATATAACCAATGCATTTATTTTGAAGAAAATCTCAACAAAAAACCCCCCCCCAAAAAACAATAATAAGTGAGTGCAAAAACATAACAGTGAAATTAGTTCAAAATGGGCATAGATTGAGACAATAAATGCCATTGCACATTTCTTTTTTGTAGGATTCCCCTCCAAATCACAAGACAAATAAAACCGAACATAATGCAGCGGAAACTAAATGTTTATTGACGTGTTAGTGTTAGCACTGTGGAGCTGAGCAATTTAACGTGGCGGCAGGTTTGAAAACTGTGTTGAATCATCATCTTTTTCTTATCGGCCCAGCATTGTGCATGTTGTGCATATTGTGCTTGCTTTGTGAGCTGCATGTATCTTTACACCCTTACATGCCTAATAAACGAAAAACTTGATTTAAACGCATTTGTGTCGCACAAGCTGTGAGAAGTAAAGGGCTTAAATAAACGGATCAAATTGTCACTTTATTCCTGTTTAAAAGTTTCACCTCAATTACTGTACTGATTCTTTTATGCTCATGACCACAAACAGGAAATATAAAATCGTCAAAACCATTTTTAAACCCCCGTTCAAAATAAAAACTCAGCCTAAAACTTTATGGGTCATGCGACAGGTGCGTTTGTGCGCGCGTCTTACACGGCCAGGTTTCCTCTTGTTGCAGGCTTTGTTTCTCAGGCCCAGCTTGTGCTTGGCAGCGGAGTTATCCAGACAGACGAAGGGACTGGCCGGCTGGCTGAAGTCCCCGGGAACCAGCAGGGGGCTCACGGTTCCGCTGGAGACTGTGCAGGACAGCTGAAAGCAAGAGGAGGAGACAGAAGGTTTCAGCAAAGTGTTTCCCACGTAACTTATTAACAGAAGCCTCACTTTCCCAGCATTTATCAGCATAAGTCAAGGAACCGCTTGATATTTCTGGGGCCACGCATCAGGGCTGTACACCCGTGCCACTTTGACCTCTCAGAGTAACGTAGAAAAGACACAAGGCTACATTAGCGCAATCCTTGTTTTTTTTTGAAGATTAGCGTTAGTTTGGGGTCTACAAGCCGTGGTTGGAGTTGAGGTTGGTCTGCGGAGAGTAAGATGTGCAGCAACGAGAGCGTCCTCTCAACAGAAACACGACAGTGTGAGCCGGAGAGGCGTGTCGAACCGGAGCGCTGTAACTAAAAGCAGACGTGCTGGCTGCAAAACTAACCATCGGAATGCACCCCGAACTCACAGACGCACATACAGTGGGTCAGTGTGGCTGGAAACGAAAAAAGGGTCCAGAAAAAATTAAGAAAAAGAAGAACGAGAGAAAAGTGACATGCAGGGGAAGAAGAGGTCAACCTGCACACTTCCATTTAAGGTCAGAAGAGCAGGTTGAGGATCCGTTTGAACACCCACCAACACGCAGAGATATGCGCACACCAAGTAGCATTTCCAAGCATCACACTGTTGAGCACATGATAGTTATTTACTGTGCTACAGATGGGTGTGTGTGCTTTAAAGGAATGCATGAACTGAAACAGTCAATTCTCAAATGAGAGATCCTGCATTTGCCTGTTTTCAGAAACATCATACCCAACTATTTCTATTAAAATGTAAAGAAATACAAATGGCTGAAGATAAATACTGTGTAAATCAGAATTGAACATTTTTAGACTCAAACCTAAGCCAGGCTGGCACTTATTTGCAGACTTGTTACCTCAGGGATTTTTGCCGATATAAAAATATGGATCATTCACTATCTATACCCGCTTGTCCATTCAGGGGAGGGGCCAGGTTCGATCTCCAGCAACCATTGGATAAAAAGCAGGTTTCATTCTAGACAGGTCGCCAGTCTGTTACAGCAGTGTTTCCTCAACCCAGGTCACACTGCCCTGCATTTTTTAGATGCTTCCCTGCTCCAACACGCCTACTTCAGATTATTAGAGGTCAGGAAACGCCTGTTAATCAGCCGTCAGTTGAAATCTGGTGTGCTTTTTGGAGATTTGGTTTATGCTCACTGCATGCAGAACGTCCTCTCCACCAGGAGCTGTTAGCTACTGGCTAATGCTAAGGAAGTAAGAAAACATTTAGCTTAATGTTTGAGGTTTCAGATCGACCTGGTCTGTGTGTTTAACTTGTTACCAGCTTGTCAAATTTATTGGACCGCTGCTGTTGTATCAGTGGGGTCTGCTTTTTCCTGGCAAGACCGTCCGGACAATAATGGACTTCCCCCCCACTGTACTTTATAGTGTCAGTGAGGCAAACCGTCACAACAAGTACCTTAATGTAGAACGTATCCCTGGCAGATATAAAGCAACACTAAATACATTGGTAACGTGTTAGTGAGAGTGATACAACTATCAAACCTACGACTATTACTACTACCACCAAGACAAATAAAACATTTATGATGAATTTAAACTTTGATTAATAATCAAATCAAAGTTAAATCTTAAATATTGTCAAGAGCCCACTTAACCTGAGTGGTGTTGGTGTTTATTACGAGATTAGAAAACATTTCCGAGTTAGGTCCATCAGTTAGAGACAAGAGTGCTCCGCTGGTGTTAAATATACCAACATATTTGTTACTCTGCTGGGCTTATTATACAAGCTGATTGAAATATGTTTAGAAATCCACATTGGCTGAAGCGCTTCATGTTTCTCTATGAAGAGATTTTATAGTGGCAAAATCTCTTTCATAGCACGGCAAATCCTGATTTAAATCATGTTACAGTAAAAAACATGTTTGCTCCATCGCCCACCCCTTGTGTGAACTAAATTATACAAATAAAATGAAAAAGAAAACTAAAAAACAATGGTCTTAAGACCTTTGTTTTTTCCTTTTTCCTTTTTGATCTCAGTTCCCTGATGGAAGACGTATGGAGAAGGTTTAACATGGGCTGGGAAGACGTCTGAGTGCAAGGAGAAGGATGCAGAGAGGAAGATATGGAATTTGTGCAAGAGAAATTCAAACTGAACACAGGAACACAAATTTTGAGGGAGAAAAGAGGATATTTGTGAGCTTGTATCCGAGTGTGGGAGTGGATTTTTGAGGGTTAGCAGCACATTGTTTCTGAAAATAAGGTATCCTGCTCTTAAATTTTAAAAGAACAATTCTCCCAAACATTCCACAGGAGCTCTGGCTGCATGGTATAGTGTCGCTGTTGTGCGGGAAAGTGAAGCTCCAGCTCGTACCAGTTTACCCGTCTCTGCTGAGGACAATCATGTCCATAGCGTTGTGCTGCCATGCACCAAGATGTCTATTTTTACTAGTCAAACATATTTTGAGAACTATGCTACATCCTTATAATTATGCACCATTTTGTGTTGCTCTAGCACATAAAATCCCAATGAGACGCCTTGTTTTTGATTGTTCCAAGACCAAAATGTGAAATATATATATGAATACCTTTTCAAGGACCTGTAGCTCAAACCTCCAATACACATTAACTCATCTTCAACATCTAATTATTCTGTTGGAACCCATTGCTACACTCCTATGAGAGGAATCTTCTTTAAATGGGTTATTTTCCATTTTGAGGGCATATCTTTTTTGGCCAACCATTTGTCACCCGTTCCAGTTGGGAAAACGATTGGCCGACATGCTTCTGAAATTACCAAAACTGCACTGTCATTAAATGCTCATTTGTCATACTATGCTGACTGAGCCTCCAGCCCCCACTGGAGTAAGTCAGACAGAAAACGGTGGCTGGTTCTCTGTACATCTGGTGCTGCATTCTGTTCATGCAGAATGATTCGTATTCTGAAGTGTTTGTACAAAAACAGTTGTTTGAGAGCATCAAGGGAAGAACTGTGCAAGGATGAAAATAGGAACAGAGAAAAAAAAAAAAGGAGCCAAAGAGAGAACAACCGACAGGAAAGGACAGCGCTGAAGTGCAGAAATCGGAGAGAGTGAGGTCCATTCACGTGAAGAATGCTTTTATCTAGATCCAAGAGCCATGGTTTAATATTTAGACTCGGATCATGAGATGTTCACCACCATCATCACATGAGCAGAACTGTCCCATACACAAACCTCCACGCTCACATAGCCCCAAGACTCTTCCTGGCTTTTTTTTTTTTTTTTTTACTTTACTTACAGCAACCATTTAGTAACATGTGAATCTGTTCAAAGCCTGACGCTCAATTGTCACAGCTGCCAACGTTTCTACTTGACAGTGGCCAGGTCATAAAGGCTAATAAAGGTGTTTCTTTACCTGCTCATTGCTGTCTATTCCATGCAGACTGTTGGAGCTATTCCTATCAGCTTTACTCTGAGAAAGGCACAAAAAAGAAAAAGATGACATGGTCATTCCAGCAGAATACAGAGGAAAAGGTGTGATTGTCTGTGTGAGTTACCTTGACTGAATGAAGAGGCGTGTAGTCAGGTGGGCTGCAGGGGAGACCGTCATCCTCAGACATGGTTCCAGCATCTTCTGTCTTCTTCACACACATCAAGGATGGAGGAGAACCCAGTCTGATGGCCTGCTTCAGCTGGAGCTGTAGATGGAAAAACATAATCAGTGCTTGTTGCACCTTTTCTTTCTAGGGCTTTTTTCCAGTGCCTTCAAAAATAGAAGTAGGGCTGGGAGTAAGTCAATTGATTATATCGATTTATCGGATTTTTCTACTTCTGAAGATTGAATTATTAGAATATCGAGAGAGAAAAAAATTATTCAACAGTGCATCTCTTGGGTATTGATAGTTCAAACCGATGTCAGCCCGCCCAAGGCCTTCTATCTTGTTTTACGAACAGGTTTTGCAGCGTGTATTTATTTAAAATGTGAATTCAGGTCAAAGAAGGGATGATTGAAATAAAAAGCAAGTTAAAAAAAAAACATTTTCGGTCATTTTTTCTTTTTAAGATTAGAAAGGGAGAAAAAGTTAAATTTAGATCAAAAATCAAACTTTGCTTCAAAAATGTGATCCTTTAAATCTAAAATTAGATTTTAGATTTAAAAGATTTTGTTTTAAATGCATATCGCCCAGCCCAAACCTCCCTCAATTTTTTTTCTAAACAGTTGTATAATGTCCGATGACCTGTTCAACTTTTGAAAAATAAATCTTTAAATGAAAAATAACCTTCTAATATCTTTAAAAAGTACCAGGGAAACAAAATAGTTTTTGTTTTTTATCGTGATATATATCAATATCGACTATAATGAAAAGGATGGATGGATGAATGGTGATGTGTGGGCGGGAATGATCTCCTGTAGCTGTCAGTCTTACAACAAATCTGAAGAGTTCTCTGACTGAAGACTGTTGTGCATGCTAACAGCTCAATATCCAGGCAGCATATTCCACAGTAACATATCCTGGATGACACCAAAAGTTGTTGGCAGGCACTGCTAATCCATCCTATTTGCTTTGGCCACTCATTGGTTACAAAAACCCAGCAGATAGACAAAGTTGGGAATATGATTCTTACCCATTACAAACGATAAAAGAGATGAAAACTTGAAGCCTGCTTGCAAACTACTTTTTTTTTCACATTTCGGCAGTTTGCAAGTCAAAATTTTTTTTTTTTTTTTTTTTTTTTACAAATAAAATCTGTTAAGCGTAGTGCACTTTTTAAAAATTCAATCCCCTGAGTCCAGCCCTTGGACGAACCACTTTTCTCTGCAATTCAAGCTGCAAGTCTTTTGGGGGGAAATCTATACCATTTTGTTTTTTTGCAAACTCTTTTTGGCAAAACAGCTCAAACTCAGCCAGACTGAACGGAGAGTGTCTGAACAACTAGTTTCAAGTCTTGCCCCAGATTCTCAATTGGATTTAATTTTGACTGGGCCATTTTTAGATGATCTTGTCTTGATCTAAACCATTTTTTTGGTAAACAAGTAGATTCTAGTAACTGATCAGTGATTTTAGCAGACAATTGGTTCAGAATAATGGTAAAGCTAAATACAAATGAATACCCCACTTCTCAGATTCTTATTTGTTAAAAACAAATTCCTTCCGTTTCACAATATTTGCAAGGCACAGAAAACTCATCCTAAATTAGATTCAATAAAAGAAGAGGTGCTTTCCAAGCTTTCCACCTACAGATAATAGGAAAGTTTCTCTTTCCTTTTAATAATTAGACATAGGTTACATTTTGTGTCTTTGCTCCATCAGTGTGGAGTATAATTAACAATGCATGAGAGCTTACTGGCACTGGAGTGTGAAAGTTGTTGTAGGTCCAGTGTGTTCTCTTGGTATCATAGAAACTCAAACAGGTTTCTTATCTCCACTCTGCCCTCTATCAGACACTTGAGGACTCATTTACTTGGGCACAAGACAAACAACTAGAAAATACAGCTTTTGTTTGAGCCCGCCTGGACTCAGGCCTGCTGCTGTATTGTTTAGAAACCGACACAGATGTTAAAAGGTTCAGAGTTCAATATTCATGCAACATGAGAGCAACTTCCACTGCATTCCACCAAAATTAGCAGAGGCTAACCCTAACCCTAACCCTAAGGCTTTGGTCCAAAAAGCTAAAGTTGTTTTAAACGTAACATTTAACATTAAGTTGAAATACATTCAGCTTTAAAGAGATATCATTTTCATGTTTTTGTCATGTGATAACCGTATATACTACTTAGAAAACAGGTCAAAAACTAGAAACAGCTGGAACCAGAAACTTGCATAAACTGTATGTAAAGACTCATTTGTGTGGCATTAAATCAGACGAACATTTCTTGTTTTACGTCCAACACGATTACTACATTTGTTTGTATTTGCTGAACACCGGAATAATACGAGAGTTTTTAAAAACTAAAGACCTACATTTTTTGGAGACATGCCCTTTGGTATGATGAAGCCTGAGAATACATTCCCACCTGTAAACTACAGTGGTGGCAGCATCAGGATGTGGGAGTATTTTACTTCAACAAAACAGATGGCATCACGAGGAAGGAACATTATGAGGGAATACTAAAGCAAAATCTCATAACATTAGCCAGAAGGTTAAAGCGTAGTCACAAAATGAGTCTTTAAAACAGACTACTGCCAAATTAGTTACATGTCTGTTTTTTATTTTGTCTTATGTTGTTCACCTTTAAAACAAAGCGATTTTCTTCATGTTTTCCTTTTTTTTTGGCATCAAAAGCTCCAAGGGATGTGCTAACAAGCTATTAGCATAGAGCTAAGCTGTGCTAGCATGTCCCTTTCAAAGTTTCCTGGCACTCAATTGGGAATTTGTTTCACCACTGAATAATATTAGTTTTATATACATTTGTCACGTTTCAATAAGGGCTCAAAAAAATAAAATATTTAACAGAGCTTGTTTTCCGTGGGTTTTGAATGTACACCTAATGCCCCTACTAACTTTCTCCAGTTGAGAAACATGTATATGTTTAACTGGCAGGGCTGCACTATTTACCCTGTAATAGCACCTCATTAGATATTGATCTTTGCATAATGTGTTTATATTTGGCTCTGGGATGACCTAATTCTGCTCATCAAACAGGAAGCCCCGCTGAGAGCGAGGATTAAGCTCAGAATATCTCCATCAGATCATTTTTTCTCTCTAAACTCAGTTTATGCTAATGACTGTGTCGAAACTCCAATCTGCTGGACATATCGCTGCAGCTATCCGTTAGAGTCGCATTATATCTGAATCTGAATGCTCCAGCTGTATCGTCCGTCTTTTCTAAACCGCCTTGTCCACAAATAGGCCCAAACACTTCCTCTTTATTTCAATTGCAGTGAAAAGTTTTCCTCTTTAGTAAATCCCCTTAAGGAGCAGCTTAATTCCTGCTCTCCATAGCTTAGTAAAGCGGTTGCACTGGAGGTCACGTCTTCCCCTTTTAGTCTGCTGTTGTGACAGACAGATATTTGCTTTATCTCTGTGCCTCCTCGTCATTCAGTTCATTTTTCTTTAATTATTTCAGGTGTTTATGGCATAGTGGAGTTCTGCATGTGTCATCAGTCATACTTTCTAGATATGCACGGGAGTTTAGAGTCATTTATGATGATTTATTCCTGTCTCCTACTCTATGTCCTCTGTTATGATAACTTTGGCTGGATATCAAAAAGAGCAGAAGAGTCCTTTTGTTAGAAACACATCATCTTCCTCCATAACATCTGATGTCTTAACATGATCGTCTATAATGCCACATTAAATTATTCTTACTTCTTGAATTTTTTCCCACATTTCCTTACTTTACAACCTCAAACTTCAATGTATTTTTACTGTGATTTTGATCAACAGACCAAAAGTAGGGCATACATGTGAATTGCAAGAGAAACTACAGTGTGCACTGTTTTCATACGGCCTGCCAAGGCATGCTCGTAACTCTGGATTACCTGAAAAGATCCACATCTAAGGTGAGAGAATCTGTTTACGTCATTAATTTTGCATTGCACAAATCCACGTTCATGATAGAGAGGCATGAGGAAGGCCAAGTTGAAAGTAAGCCAGGAGGGGCATTCGCAGTTTGCCTCAATGAAGGGGACACAGAAAACACATGGAAGAGTGTGCTCTGATCAGATGAGACGTCAATTGAACTTTTTGGCCTGGAGGAAAGATATTGAGTACGGTAGAAGACTGGCTGAAAATGTTACCCCAAACACACACCATCATCCCATAGCTGTGGCAGCATCATGCTGTGGGGTGGGGGATGCTTTTCTTCTGAACAATGGTCACAGTTAACGGAGGCAGCAAAATACAGAGCGGTTACGGAGCGTAAACGGCTCTATACTGCAAAAGGCCTTGCTTCACATTCCAGCAGATGATGATACTAAATGTACAGCTAAAGTTACAGTAGAATGGTTTAGATCAGGGGTCTGCCACTTGTGGCTCTGGAGCAGGAAGCTGTGGCTCTTTGGGAAATGTCATTACACAATAGCTGTTAATAACTTTGGCTAAAAATGATAAAGAACTAACAGTTTTTAAATCTAGATACAAAAACAAATGTAGGGTTTAGCAGTTTCCCCTTCCTTTGTGAAATAACTGCATTGTACTTGCACAACAAAATGACACTAAAAGTACCCGTCAGATTTCTTTTGGATCCATTTGTTTTGTCATTAGGTTGAAAACTATGTGCCTTTTTTTTTAAATCATCGTTTTCCACAAAAAACATCTCATGTTAGAAAATGTAACCATCCTTTTGTTTTGAAAGGTTTTATGTTTTTCCTTATTTTGAAGCCTAAAACTAGAAGTGATTCTTTTAAAATGTCATCATATTTCCTATTGTACATATTAATTAAACATTTTTTGTTTTTTTTCCCTTCAAAAGGGTCATGTGACATTAACAAGTTTTATAGTGCTAGATTGAGTGCAAAAATGGCTCTTTAGATTCTAAAGGTTGTAGACCCGTGGTTTAATTCAAAGCATATTCATGTGTATAATTCATGCTCAAAGTCCAGACCAAAATCAAATTGTAAACCTGTGGCAAGAGTGGAAAATTGCTGTTTGCCGATGCTCTCCATCCAATCTGACTGAGTTTGAGCTTTTTTTGCTAAGAAAAGATGTGCAAAAATTCAGCCTCTAGACGTGGAGCTGTAATTACAGAAACAGTGGCCTACATATAAATGTCACCCCACGTTTTAGATTTCACTTTACAACTATCCACTACTGTGTGTTTGTCTGTGGCATAGAATTCCAATGAATAATCTGAAAAACAATGAATGAACACCTTTGGAAGACACTGTACCTTCTCACACCACACATATTAAAATGGTGCCATTGGTTCATGATTATGTTTTTAACCTCTGGAGTGAAAGAGGCAGGTCAGTGGTTGATATTTACCTGTAGGGATTTAACTTTCCCGTGAATGCTGTCCTGAGACGCCCCAAGACCCTCATTAGCTTCCGATGAGTCGGAGACAAAAACAGAGTCATGTGACAAGGCCTTGTTGCCCAGACTGGTCTTAGACCTTTAGGAAAAAGGGAATATGAAAAAAATAAGCAGGACTCTTTCCCAACTTTATAAATAAAAACAAACCAAACAAGAGGCTTACGAACAGGCTAGTCTATTACAGCGAAATGGTTCTCTCATTACATTGCTCATAATGGCGACCATTGCAAAACTTAACAAGACACATCCTGTGACAGACAAAGAGCAGTCGAGGCAGGAAGTGGTACGGCTTGTGAAAACAAAGAAATCCTGAACCTGTCCTCAGGAAAAGACACTCCACTCCTGGTGGACAATAACAGGAAGCACCAAGCCTCCGCTGAGGTGCGTTTTACAGGGCAGGAGACGAATCCTAAAGCATCAAATCTTCCTTTGCCCAAATTAACTCTACACATATGATTTTTATCTAATCAGGCAGGGGATCTCTATGGGGCAGGAACACAATAGTAAGAAAACCTTTTGGATTTTCAGTTATCTACAGGGACATCGACATTATTATATCCAATCCTTTGTTTTGGGTAAACGTTTTAGATGGGATATTCTGAAATGAACAACAGACACAAGGATACACCGACAATGATTTAGTTCTGAGAGGCAAAACAGTGACACCTCATCAGTAGTAGTGAGTTCCCTTTTTCATTAACAGAAACCCAAAAAATAATGTAATCTCTTTGTATTTCACTTTTTGTCACACTTAAAGTTTTCTGATCAAACAGATTTTGATAGCGGACAACATGAGAAAACATGAGTAAATACAAAAAGCAGTTTTCAAATCATGATTTGGGTTATGAATTGGAAAAGGAATCCAAATCAGCCTGATCCTGTGTGGAAGTACTGTTGCCCCCATTGGTAAATCATGAATAAACGGCTTTACCACTTTCTTTTTGTTCACTTTCAGTAATCCACAACCCTCACGTCTGATTACTTCTAAATCTAAAGGAACAAAAGAAGCCACACGCCATGCTCCACACAAAATAAACTCAAGAACAGATTGAAAACAAGGTCACTTACATCTATGAGTTTGCAAAGCCTTCTCTAAGATGGAGGAAATGTGGGACAAGCAGCGGCTAGCCAACCAAACTTATTCCAAGAGCTGTTCAACAACTGAACCAAGAGGTTGCAAAACACACCAGAACAACATCTAAAGCACAGCAGGCCTCACTTGTCTTAGTTAAAGTCAGTGTTTAAAATGAAGCAGTAAAGAGACTGAGGCCTTCCCCACACGTAGCAAGGTAGGTCATAAAACGAAGACATTTCTCTACAATCTGGCCTTACATCCACCCGAAAACGCCGATTTATGGCGTTAAAAAGGATTCTTTCAAAAACCTCAGACTAAAGGGAAGATTTGCGAATACTCCATTGCAAGCGTTTTCTTGAGGGCATAAATAACCTGAGTTTTAGGTTTCACAACATCACTGCCCAGGACAAAAAAAGTACTCTGACATCACATGTGCGGCCGACAGTATCAGAAACAGCATGGATGCCCTCAGAGCTGTGTTGGCATTATCAACTGTCAAAGCGCTTTTTGCTCGCTTGGTTTTACAAACTCAATTACTGCTCTGTGTAGAAGTTAGAAAGTAGAAAGTTACATGGACTGAGTTAAAATGGCCTTCATGGGAGAGTTCCAAGGTCAAAACCACGACTACTAAAAAGAAGAACTAAATTCTCTACTAGATAATCCTACAGGAGAATCTCTAACCAACGGCTTCTAACCTTAAACTCAAGCTCATGTGAGTTTATGCAGCAGGGCAATGATCCACAGCATACCAGCAAATCCACCTCTGAATGCCCCCCCTCCACAAAAAAATCAATCAATCATGGAAATTCATGCCATAGCATCTCCAATTAGATTAATATGCTGTGGCATGATTTTAAGATTGGGCCAAAATCCGCCCTCTGCTATGCAAGACTCACTGCCAATTATTGCAAATAACTAATGGCAGTTGTTGCCACCAACGGATTAGGGGGCAAATACTTTTTCTATACACAGCCAGGTTGGATTGGACAGCTTCGCAGCTTAACAGCGTTTTGTATTTACAGGAGTCATCTTTGTCTGATACGAACATTCATTTATTGATTGAAAACACTGAAAGCGTGACAAAAAAGCAAAACCAGCATAAACAGTTCCAAACATGTGTGGTCTTACCCAGAAGCCTTCTCCTTCTCCGACCGACTGAGTGCATTACTCTCTGAAGTTTTGCTGACATTGTCACTCGACTGGCTCTCCTTAAGGACCTCCTCAGCTCCTGCGCTCTGTGGCTCTTTCCTTTTCTTCCGAGCAAACAATTTCTTAAATGTCTGGAACTTTGATTTCTTCTTTCCTGAAAAAAATTAAATTACAGTAAAAGCAGTTACTCTAACTAATTGTAAAGAGCTGCACAGCGATATACAGTGTATTGCACAGCAAATCAGACGTGTAATGTCCTACCAACTCTAGTTAAAGAGCTATTAGCCCTGTGCAGGCTGTAAAAAGCTGCAGGTGGCAAGTCCAGGAGAAACCACACACCAACCTAATAACAGTCCCACACACATATTTAAGCTTGTAAACCATCCCGCGCACTAATACACTATGCGTCTAATAGCATTGCAGTGGAATAACTTCGACTTCATCAAAAGCTACAAATGCTACAGCTACATTTTGTCACATTCCAACCACAAAAGTCAATGGATTTGGTGGATCAATAAACTACCTGATCCCCGGCCGCTCTTAAAATGAGGTAAATACCACACGAGATGAACAGCAACACACACAGTGCACCGTGTCGCTACTTCCACTCTGATTTGACTCCAAGCTTCCCTTGTTTGGCTGCTGCAAATAACCAAGTGGCATCTTAAGAAGTCTCTCTTTTTGTATAGTCTTTTGCACAAGTAACAAAAGCTGTAGATTTTAAAAGCACTCAATCGCTCTCAAATAGAACACAGAGCAATGAGCCTCCTTAATCTAAGGAAAAAGCATAACTGTGTGAACTAAATGCAATTTGCAGGAGGTTTAAGTTGATACTTGATTCAAAATGATAACTTCCAGTCTCATCTTCCCTTGCATTTAGCAGTTAGAAGAGCACATGCTGCACTGTTCAAGATGATGAGAATTATAGTGCGAGCGTCTGAATATTAGGAAAGACATGTGATGTAAATGAATTATATACATAGCGTATTATGTTTTCATAAAGCAGTAAAGATTCTCAAGAGAATCAGATTCAAAAGTAGACAATGCAGAGGTATAAGGACATATTTTTTAATATAGATTCTCTGGACAAACTATGAAAACCTTTTTGGCTGAGACTTAAATAAAAAAAATTTATACACTAGTACATTTTTGTCCTTGTCCATGTGGAAAATACTTAATACTGATTCGAGCTAAATCACAAATACAGAATCTCAAACAGGCAAATCAGGAACTTAAACATTAACATGTATTATGTGTATTTTTCTTTTGAAACCATCCATGTGCCAAATGCAAATTCTGAGTTCCAAAAGCATTTTCTGTATAAATAAATGAACTCCAACTAAAGCAGATTTGTCTCTAAATTAAGTTTCCTCTAAACATGTCTTTCTATGCCTAACACTGCTACATAACGTACAAGAAGCCCTTCTGCATGCCAACAAGAATTATCAGGGGGAAGCAGAACCCGACCAGGTCATTTACCGAGCCATTCTCCACATAATGCACTATCAAACCAAAAGGGCTGTACTTGGAGATGGCAGGAAAAGGCCACCAAGCTGGTGTAAGGTCACTGTAGCTCTGCTGTTACTGGGCTGAGTAAACCTTGATTTCCCCGCATTCATTGCCGACAGCTTCCAATAACAATAGGATTACTCAGAATAACAGGCGGGAGGATTCAATGGACTCTAAGGTCAATAATGAAGGAGCTGATCTACGCTGACACAGTGAGAAGGTGGTGACCTTTGAGAGAAAAACCATGCAGGGGACTGAAGGAGGAGAGGGGATCTACAATGGGTCTGCTGTTTAGGTGTGCTGCATGACAAACGTTCTCCCCGACCCGTCACGTTTCCTGGTCTACATCAGGATGTTTGTTCAAACCTCTGAGGCCTTCACAGATCAGCTGGGTTAATACTGAGATTCAATTACACACAGCCGGACTCTAATTACTAATTACGGGAGACATTTCATATCTTTATTTGAAACTGACCGTTTCCTTCAACAAAGACTACACACGCATTTGATGGTTTTTATCGTAACATCAGATCTAATAATAAGTTTGATTTGGACCAAAACCTGTCTTTATTGTTTGGATTGGGCTCATATTGACCACAAAGCACAAAATCAAAATTCACACCTCAGTTTCAGGCAAATATTTTTAAAACATTACCGTCACCCTGCTCACATTTTTGTGCATAGCTATCAACTTGCCAAGGGTTTTCAGTCGACTGCTACTGTCTAGAGCAGCTGAAAAACAAAATCAAAAGAAGAGTAAAGTGAACAGATTTTAGGATGATAAAAAGCAGCTGACCTGGAAAACCCTTAATTCAAGGTGAAAACTAAAGGCTAAAAAAAAAGTAGTAAAGTTTACATAAAAGGATCTGTAACTAGTACTAAATATGAACTAAAACATCGGCTGGAAACCCCAATCATATTAGTACCTGAGCAATCCTCCTGGACCTCAGCGGGCTCCTGATTGGTCACCAAGTCTGCAGATCCTGATGCCATGGCAGCGCTGTTACTGCTGAGGGGACAGAGAGACAGAAACAATGAGCATCAGTCCTTAGAATATGATTACATTAAGTCCCTGATACATTTCTGAAAGGAGAGCGTAGCAAGGCGGGGTAACAGGGAATAGATTAGCTGAAATCTGATCTAGTCATAAAATTAAAGCCATTTTGTAGTTTGTTCAGCAGCAGCAGAGCTGACCAACTGAAGTTAGAGAAAATATGAATTATTCAGCACCCAAAAGCGTTTATGATTGTAGTATATACACATCACTTTGCATAAGTATTCACACTACTGAACTTTTCTATATTTTGTTAAGTTATTATCGCAAGCCTTTATGTATTTTATGTAATTGACAAACAGAATAGTCCATTATTGTGAAAGAGAACATTTATTCTTTGCAATGCATTTGTATTTAAATCTTTCCCCTCAGTTTAGGTGGATGACCATATCTTCCCAGATTATGAAGTTGAGCCACACCCTTCTCATTCTGACTGTATTATTGCTTTCCTTTTTCCAGGCCGCAATGTTTCAAATGATAAAAAAACGGAACTGAACGCTTCAAGTTACACTTCTGTTTAAAAACCAGGTCGTTTCTTCATACGTCATCTCCACCCCGACGCAACCTCCTGTCCGATCCTTCTCAGCAATCCAAACATCCCGACTGAGGAATCTCAGCTCTGCTTCCAGATGTCTGCTCCGCCATCTGTTTCTCTGGGCTAAAGTATTTACATCGTCCACACAGCCAATGCCCAGCAACCTCCAACACAAACTCAAACTGGGTCTAGAGATCACTTTGTAAGGATGTGCCTGGTTAGTGTATTCTTTGTGAGGCAGTGTGGAGAGCATGGGCATGGGCTATTTATGTTGGTGCTCAATAGATTTAGGGAAAAAAAAGTTTTTTTTAAATTTATTTATTTTGTACTTTTTTAGATGTACATATATCTTAATACAGTAGGGTACATCCCAAAAAAAAAGGATGGATTTGTGACCATCAGCCCTGCGCAGAGGTCGTGCTGCAATTGTTTGTTGTCGGACATTTTGACTGACGGGGTCAAAAAGATCCGGTCGTAATCCATTTTTACCCGACAATTTTTAAGACAACATATTCAGTAGTTAATTTTAATTCATACGAGTTAATATTCAATCCGAACAAACTGATCAGAGAATCCACATCGTGCCATCACACATCGAGCAGACTGATAAGCTACATGTATTATGAACATTTCACCTGCTGTGGCTTGAACGCTCTTGCAAGGAGCTGAATTGCACTCCACCTGTACGTAATCGAGGCCGAAGCGCCACTTAAGCCATAGTTTTGAAATCAGGGAACATTTTTCCAATTAAAGTGATCAGAATTCGGCCAGACTAAGAACGAGGGGCTTTTCTGATCACTTCAGTGGGAGGAAATCCCCCTGCATACACTCTTTTTGCATCACTTGTTAGGATGCTCAGATCCTCTTATGTAAATCTGTTTTTGGTTGATTCACTTACCCATACTCTATGCCTAAAGTTGAAAAATGTCTGTGCGTCTGCACATAATGGTCAGAGGTGTGAATACCAGTCTCTCAAAATGACCGACGATCTTCAGATTTTTCCTTCACCTTTATTTTATTTTTTAAAAAGGGTCAAATATGGGAAAACGGTTCATTCCAGCATTTTCTTTTGTAAAAAATACTTTAAGTCAAAGAACACTATGAATACAACATTTTAGTGACTTTGAAGCTGTACATTTTTTTTTAAATCTTAGTATACCTTTACAGCAAAAGAATGAGAAGGCATTCCTTTTAAACAGGACAGTGTTTTGTTCTGAGTGTTGTTAGTTGGACAAGAGTCTCTCTGGAAGTCTTCTTGTCAGCCGTGTTTACTGTGTATTATAGAAACAGGAGGAACATTCCAGGAGGTTTGCTGACATGCCAGGTCCGTGTTTCAACAGTGTTACAATTATACAGTCATAGCTACATAATCAGCTTCCTAAAGCCAGGATGACCATCAAACTATAAAGTGAATTCAAATAATTTGTGGATTTTAGTGGTTTTAAGAACTGCATTATTCTTATATTCTGGCATGAAGCGTGAATCTGCCTGAAATAATCAAAAACACCCTTGTCGCTGCTGCTGCTGCTGCTGTTTGTACTGGGATGATCATTTCCTGTCTGATGCCAGAGGGACACAGAATGAGCTCACTACACACACATAACCACACACAACTGGATGGACTTAATAATGTCTCAAGGAAACAGATACAGCACTACGGACAGAAAAACCCCCCAGACATTCATGCCACATGTTCTCTATGATATAAAAGGATGACGAGCAGAGAGAGATAAGAAATATGAGAGGAAATTAGATAATAGATGTTCAGCCATAACAAGACTTGATCTAGAATGCTGCTGAAAGGATCTCCTTTTAAAGGCATTTTAGCTCAAACATAAAATAAACTTTGATTTTTTATTTTTGCAGAATGGTAAAATAAAAATGCCATGAAACTTCTGCTATGTCTTTAAAAGTCATCTTAAGCTAATAACTTTTGTGTTTTATGAAGAAAACTACTTTTCCAAGAGCAGTCTCATAAAGGCTAGCAAAGCCATGCACTGGAAAGGTATGCTCTGATAGTTAAATTTAGCTGAATCTCCGAACTTCAACTTTTCTTTTTTTTGTATAAAAAAAAGAAGAAAAAAAAGAAAAGGATGAACTAAAAAGAGGCTTTAATTTTTTTCTTACAGTAAAAACATTAAAAGCTGTTAAAATGGTACATAGGCCTGCCACAATAACACATTTTGCTGGACGATAATTTGCCGGAAAAATTATTGCGATAAACCATAGTTTTGAGACCATGTCTAACTAATGTAATAATACATGTACACCCTCTGAATGATCAATAAACTTCAATTTCTTTAAAAAAAAAAATCCCACTTCAACTGGAAGACACTTTAAATATCCGATATCCAATATTACCACAATTGAAACAATAAGAAAAAATGGATTAGCTCTGTATAATTGACCTGCAAAAAATAATAATCACTTGGCTCAGACAAGAAAAACAGGCAAACCTACCAGTAAGAAGTTTTGTAAACCAGGGGATACTAACAAAAGAAACACTGTTTGAATTAAAAAAACATCCCATTTTACTCTGCCACCACAGATATATGGACTATATATGCCTTTTTACATCCAGTTTCTTTGGAAGAAAGATGAAAACATGTGAGGAAAACAAAACAGCATAGAAATTGAAATTATTGTGGCTGGAAAAATGATTAATTTAATTAGAATTTATCATGCCATTTATCGTGACAGGCCTAATTGTGCATGTGACATCTAAACTATGCTGTGCGCCAGCTAATTTAAGATTAGGGGTCAGGGGTCAAAGTGACTGACCTGTGCCCACTTCCAAAGCTCGCTCCCAATGGTGACATCCTCCGCTTCATCTGCGAGGATACACAAGGAGGAGGGAAAACAGAAATACAGAGAGAGATGGATTTGCAGAGTTTGAACAAAAGTTACAGATTTGAAAAATGAGGTAATAAAGTGAGAGAGGAAAAGAGGCGGAGCGAGACAAACACAAGACAGAGAGACTGGGGTCAGGGAGAGGGGTTGTGGGAAAGCAGTGTGAAAGGAAAGAAGAGTTTGTTAGATAAACAGATGAATATTTGGACAGAGAGAGAGAGACTAAATGAAAAACAGACTTACAGTAAACACAGACCTGCTAACAGAACCCAGCAATGAGGCTAACAAGCAAAGAAGAGCTTATTCAAACCTCTCAACTCATTCTGTATTATCATTTTTTTCTTCATTCTATTAGTGTGGATTTTATTAACTCGGCTAATTAAACACTGGGTTTCAATCTAGCAATTTAAATCAATTGCAATGTGTTACATGGCGGCTTTTATACGTGCATAGTCTAACCTAACCTACTCTTTGATTAATTTGTCAAATAATTATCACATCAAAAAAAACAACAACAAAACAATGAGATAACATTACAGGAAAAGTGTTAGTTTTACACCGCTGCCTTTCTAAGTTCCTGTAGCAGCTAGCTGTACTGCTATTTCTAGCGCATACAAAAAAACAAAAAAACAAAAAAAAACACATGGAGAGTTTGAGATCGCTATTATTTTCAACTTTATAAGATTTCTATGGCTGCAAAAAAAAAATTAGTTTGCATCTCTGCTTATGACAAAAATCCGACATTCTTCGCTACGGATTTCAGTTTTTGGTCTAATATTTCCCTTCAGCGAAGCAGCTAAATCTGGTAGCCTATGCTCTAGCATTTTCAGAGGTTGATAAAGCAATATTGGAGAGCACAGTAACACCAAACCAGACGAAACCAGACATTGACAAACATTGGTAAGAGAATTGTGGTCTAGTCCAAACTTGCATACAGTTTCCAGATGCCAGACGTGCAATCGTCATCTGCTTAATGCATTACAAGCAAGAATAAACACCATAGGAATGCCCAGTGATTTTACCCATCAGGAACGAGACACACATACGGGTGCAAAACATACAAATCATCTGCACAGCAAAATACAAAAAACACCGTGTAGATGTTGGCTGAAGGTGGTACGATGATTACCCACAGCGAAATGAGTCCTGAACCACAGAGAGGAACAGGTCATTAACTCTTACAGCAACATAAAACAAAAACAAAAAAAACTATTACAGTTTGGAAATGGTCTCATTGATGACCACCCCCATTTTTGAGAATATTTGGTGGTCTGATGAGATTAATAGTAAATTTTTGCACATAATGACCATAGTAACATTTATGACATTAAGCATACTAGGAGTTGCTATTGCAATGTCCTTATTTCAGTTTTATAAGAAGGAATTGCGGGCTGAGTCAAAAGGCACAAACCTGACTCAGTTACAGCAGTTCTGTCTGGAGGATTGGGCTAAAATAAAAAAATTTAAAAGTATTGTTGAGAAGCTTGTGGAAGGAAAAGCAAAATATTGCACTCAAGTCTTACCGAATCAAGTTAATGAAATGAATCAATGAAAATGTCTACCGCTGTGACCAATTCTAAGCACAGTATATGCAATAAGAACATTTCACAAGCAGACACATAAAAAAGGGTGTAACAAACCTTGGACAGCTGCTGACTCTCAGCACACAAACACATTTCACTCATTTACTAACGTATTCAACCACCAAAGCCAAGCTGCAGCACCAATCTCACAGGATACAATAATGTTAGAGCAGAAACATTTGTTCTGTTGTACACGGTGTTTACTTTTATATCACCTCTAATACACACTTTTTCCAGTTTATGTTACTCCATGACAGTTTCCTGGCAGCTCTTTATTAACTTGGTCTTGTTTCAGAACCTAATCCTTCAGCAGCATTAGTTTGCACGCAGTGTAAACCCTCTCAAGTGCATCATTAGCTTTATTTGGAGATCCACGAGACTGTGCATGAGCAAGAATAGTGTGTGTGTGTGTGTGTATGTGTGGCATTACATAAGAATGGATTAGCACACTGAGGTATTCAGAGCAATAGGGGGTTTTCTTTTATTAGCAAACTGTAAAAACTTCATTAACACCTGCATCAATAAACATCCACACACTGTGCATGTAAACATGTTTTTATACGCCTGTAAGTTGAAATCTGTGCAAAGATGAGGAATCAACAGAGCCTTTTTTTGTGTGATTCAGCGTCTGTCACTTACGAATTGTCCATCTAAGGCGGAGGCAAAAACGTATGGAGGACCACGGGGGTCATTGGAAAAGCAATACAGCATTTTGACGATGAGTGCTTAATTGTGAATTAAAAATATAGATTGCTAAATATAATTTCAAATTCAACAATTAATTTATAAAAAAAAAAAGACAAATTTGAAAAGCATTTTGTAATTACACATTTTAAATTAAAATACTAAAGAGGAATTGCAAATTGTATTTATTATTTGATTATTAAATACTGTGATTTGAAAATGTTTTTCAAATCCTATTTCAAAATGGAGAATTAAATAACAATTAATAAATGAGATTGTAAATATCTTTCCTTTTCATACATTTTAAAAAGTTATTCCCTTTTCTACATTTGTTTTCTCTTTCCGGCTCCCATTTTCAAATCCTTTTTGCAATTGCATTTTCTAAATGGTTTACCCTCTCCTTTTAGCATTCGAGTGACCCTCCTGGTCCCTGAGCACACTGAAAACCAAGTTCAACCAATCACAGCTGCTCCTCGAACATAACCAGCTCTCTCGTTGGTTAGACTGGAGCTGTGCAGCTCGGCAAGGTCCACCCAAATATGGCTGTCTAACCAATGAGAGAGCTGGTTACGTTCGAGGAGCAGCTGTGATTGGTTGAACTTGGTTTTCAGTGTCCTTAGGGACCAGGAGGGTCACTCGAATGCTAAAAGGAGAGGGTAAACCATTTAGGAAATGCAATTGCAAAAAGGATTTGAAAATGGGAGCCGGAAAGAGAAAACGGATGTAGAAAAGGGAATAACTTTTTAAAATGTATGAAAAGGAAAGATATTTACAATCTCATTTATTAATTGTGTTATTTAATTCTCCATTTTGAAATAGAATTTGAAAAACATTTTCAAATCACAGTATTTAATAATCAAATAATAAATACAATTTGCAATTCCTCTTTAGTATTTCAATTTAAAATGTGTAATTACAAGATGCTTTTCAAATGTGTCTTTTTTTGTATGGATTAATTGTTGAATTTGAAATTATATCTAGCAATCTATATTTTTAATTCACAATTAAGCACTCCTCGTCAAAATGCTGTATTGCTTTTCCAGTGACCCCCGTAGTCCTCCATAAAAACAGTTCAAATCTGGACCGAAGACAAGCAAAGAAACGTCAAAACTTAATGGACAGAAATGAGTGAAAGGTGAACTTTGCTGTTCCTGATGACTTTAATTTGACTTTGTCTGCAGGATTTCTGTGCTTATGACGTAAAGCAAATCCAGTCTCGTTCAGTCTTAATCCCTCAATGGAGCTAGTGTTACTAAACCCTCGGCACCACGGATTTACAGTGCTCACTGTCTGGTCCAATCACTTGAGATATGCAAATATCTGACATAATGTCTGACTGAGGTTCCCTCCAAGCTGATCTCCAATTATATATATATATATATATATATATATATATATATATATATATATATATATATATATAAACTCTTACAAACTACTTATTTTCTCTTTACAAAACTATTCATTCCTCTTGTACTTGTTCACATTTTGTTGATGTGGAATTTCAATTAATCTTACTGAATTTTTTGTGATGGAGCAACACAAAAGTGAACCTCTGCCACCGTTTCAAGTGTTTTGCATTGTCTAACTGATTGTCTTTCAGGACTGCCTTGAATTCAGCTTCACCCATCTTCCAATCAACTCAGACCAGCTTCACTGTCCCCGGTGGAAACAAGATAAAACATTCTCTCAGCATGATGCCGTCACCACTATGTTTTAGCCTGGGGGTGGTATGTTCAGGGTGATCGCCAGTATTAGTTTTCCACCACACACGGCATGTTATATGGGGGTCGGGAAAAAATAAATAAATCAAACAAACCATTCGGTCTCACCTGACTAGCGCATTTGCTTCCACATGGTTGCTGTGGTCCCTACATGGCTTTTCACAAATTGCACAGATATGTAGATCAATGGAAAACTTGCACCTAAGTACCTTCCACATTGTTATGTAGTACTTTGTACACCTCCCTCTGAGCCACAGTCCACTGTGCTGTGAGAGCTCTACACCCCTGTACCTCCTTCTTGCCCGGATTGTCAGATTAGGTCAGAGATGTCCAAACAGTTTGCCATGGGAGCTTAAATTTTGATACATAAAAAAAAAATAATAATTTGAGTTAGTTGTCATTATATTGATTTCTTTACATTTTTTATGCAACAAGAACAGTTTGTGACGCACTCATGCATTATTTAGGGAAGTTTAATAAATGGGTGTGCCAATCTGCTTTTTAGGAAAGGTCACTGGATGTTTGTGGTTCCATCTACTATCAAATTAAACTAATAGCAAAAAAAAAAACATGGTTGAAAAAAAGAAGAATACTTTGTGTTTCACCTTACATTATCCACTTTAAGAACCCTAACATTTTTTTAAAAATGTATACCTGCATTAACCGCCTGAGTCGAGGGGCCAAAATGGCACCCGGGCCGCTCTTTGGACACTCCTTATTCAGTCGGAGGGTCCTTTTCTTTTGTAGGTTTACTTTAAGGCACCATGATATTAGTAAAAGCTGTGATAATCCTGACATGATTTTAGATAAACACCGTGCTATTGTCTTTCTGCTTTGTGTTCATATAGGCACCAGATACTATAGTGAGTAGTCTACCTAGCTTTGTGGCTTTAACATGCCAAAATGTGAAGATGAAGATTTTTGTAAGGCGCTGTACGTCAAAGGGTTATTTAACAAGATAGCATTGAATTCAGTACATGTAATATACCAGAAATTACAAGGAGCAGACATACGTTTCATATCGGTCAACGTACTCAGCATTACCTGATTTCATCTCTAGAATCATTAAAGAGCACAGAGTGAAGGCCTATAAAAAGCCTAGCGGCAGACCGAAAGTTGCATAAAGAACAAAAATAATTAAATACAGCAAAAGTCTTTAAACCCTGGTTGAAATACAGTATGGATTTGCCACATTGGCTATTTCAGGAACTCTAAGATGACACGATTAAAGCGCACCAACTATTTTCTATCAGCTTGGACAGAACAAGGCCTTCGGTTGTGTGGTTGTACATTCTGAAAGCGGAGCCATGTGAGAGCTGTTAACGGTGAATTACCCAATAGTGTTTGTGAATGAAATTGCTGTCGTCTGTTGAAAAGTGTTTTTTTTGTTTGTTTTGTTTTTTACTCTGTAGCCAGGAAAGAACTAAGAGATATTATTGTTCTCTATCTGAGACAACAAATACAGTCTTAGGAGGAAAGTCTTAATGACCCGTTTACGACAAGATGAACGTCTTTAATTTTCAGAGAGTAAGAAGCAGACAAAAATTCTGAAGGACTTTTCTAGGCAGCTAAGACGAGGAGCGTGGCTGGCTTGGGGGAAAAACACAGACACGGGACAGGATGAACATGCAACTCCCTCCACATACTCAAGTCAGGACTCTGACAAAGTCCTCCATAAATCTCAAATCGGTTGATGCTGAATTCCAAGAAGTTTTGTCTCAAACACAAGTTTGAGCATGAAATAAGAGAACAGTTGGATGGATGGATTGGATGCTGCGCCTTTGTTCAAGCTACGCTTTACGGAGAAGAGCAGCATGCATTTCTGTTGTACTGCTACAGCAACCAGTGTGGCATTGAATCATCACCATTTACTGAACAGAAAACACAAACTGTGCTTCGGTTTATAGGTCACAGCCTGCCCTACACGTTTTTGTCGAGTCAACTTGAGGGGATCAGGTGACTCACGTGTCAGCAAAATAATCTGAGGTACAATTGGCTCGGTTTGATGTCTACTTTTCAGTTACCATAAGTATAGGAGATTTATTCCTCAGTTATTAGTTAGATCTGTCTGTCTGTAGACTATACAGACCAAAAAGGACATAATCTGTTATCAAGAAATTTCTGATGAATAAACAGAAACAAAGCTTTCAGGTTCTGATAGGAAAGGAATAATTCTTCTTCAATTCAGTTTATTTTAATGGAACATTATTCATGGTTCTGTTAGGGTGATGAATGTGGGGTTGTTGTTGTTTTACCCCCCCAAGCATATCTTCTTGTCATTTGCCATAACATTTTAAAACATAAGTATCTTGGTTAAAAATCATTACTGTACATCTCCCACTGCACTCTTGGTAAACAACCACAAGTTCTTCTGTAACTTTTCCTCAACCAATCTCTGATTCTAGAGGAGCTCAATTTGAGCCAGACGGCCATAAAAGAAAAAAAAAAAAAAAACTATATGAAGAATGTGGAGAGATAACACAGCTCCAAACCAAGATTTCTGTCTCTCCACCTCATTCCCTCTGCCTCTTCTTTCATGAACTCAGTATTCTTCTTTTCAAACATCTCAGTCCTATGTCCAGCTGTCCAATACAAACCGGGAACATTCTTAGAACCTTGGCGTTTCCTCAACACCAGTGGAATATGAAATGATTCATGACATTGTGCTGCTCAATTCTCAGGAGAGTCCCAATGACCGTCCAATAAAATGAATAGGATAAATTGGGAGAATTTGTTTCTGAAGGGAAACGTAATTCGCTGTGGCTGTTGGCAGGACTGTCGCCTTAAACTCCTGTCTCCTGCTGGGATTCCTTTCATCCAGCTTGATATACGGAACTGGCTGCATAAAACAATGAATTCATAAAACCACAGTAGCATGAAGAGACAATAGAATTCAGGCAACTTGTGATTTCTGAAAGATGTTACAGTGTTGTCTCCTCTAAGCAGAAAAATGGAAATACTAATAGGCATAGCAAGGCAATTTTATTGGTATAGCACACTTTCAACAATAGAGGTATCTTTTCCAGCACGACATTCCGAACGTTTTCACTAAACATGACCAAACAACAGGGCATCCTAATGAACTGCAGTGGATGTTTGGATGCAGATTGATGCAGCCATCCAGTTTATCAATGTTCGAGCATTTAGTTAATGACTGGAAAAACAAGCCCGTTTTTTCACAAAGTACAGGCACAGGGTGTTGTTACCTTTGGCAGTGTGGGCAGATGCAAAGTAGGGGTGTGCCTCATCATTCGATTATTAAACGATTATCACACTTTTCATTGCATCCCCCCCCATTTACGTTTTTTCCCCTTCATTCCTTTAGTGGCTACTTTGTAGTTTTAAATCCACACAGTTCGCATTAATTGAAGTGTCCAGACAAATGTATTTTTTTTATTTTTGTGTGAAACCACAAACAAAACCAACGTGTTCAAAATCTGTATCATTATCATATCAAGGTCATATTTTTCCATGAATGGTACAGGAAATGGTCCTTTTACAACTAAACAGCTAAATGTTTGCTTTATGAAAGTAATTAGAAAAATTAAACGATCTGATGGCACAAAAAACATTGGTACACATGTAATCTCAAGGCCCTTTAAAAGAAAAGTAATTTCATTTTAACCATACATACATTTTAAATAATCCTTCAGATCAATATTCTAAATCAGTTTAACAGGTTTCTATCTAAGGAAACCCAGCAGATTGAATCGAGTCATTGACTTGCAGCATTCACTCCTCCTGAATGAACATATAGTGACAGTAGACAGTCGCAGCCATCTGTCACCGCCGACTGGGGGGCATTTCATTATTTATCAATTTTGAACACTTATGCATCGGTATTGATTTGGCACGTTTCAAATTGCAATTAATTGATTAAAATTGTGAATTTGGTTCACCACTAGTGCCAAGACCTGCTGAAAATCGAAATCAGCATCCACACCAGCAGATAACGTAACGCCCAGAACCATCACTGACTGTGGAAGCTTCTTAAAGCAACGTGGATCCAAGACACTTTTGATATCAGAAAAACGGAAAAGCATCAGTATCGTACTGCTGTTAAAACATGTAACTTTTTGATCACTACAGCAACCCATTATCATTCATAAAACTTTTTTAATTACAAATGTAAGCAAAAGCACAGAATAAACACATTTTAGTAGGATTTTTCTCAATTTGTCTTAATTGTGGTTATTGCACAGAATATTAGCAGTTTTTATTATTTTCCTTATAGAGCAACACAATGACTGTGTTTGGTTTCCACACAGTGATGCGCTGCGTATTTCCTGTTGTTCTTTTAAGCCATGGTTCTCAAACTGGTGGTACCTGAACTGCCTTTAGTGGTAACTTTGGTATAACAAGATAAAAGATAAATACGAACGAGTTAACTGTTAGGTAGAGTCGCTAAGCTCCAACTTGTTTGAACAAGTCATCTTCTTGGCTGTTGATCTTTGTACCATCAGAAATGTCTCAATAGGGAAGTGCAGTGGAAAAAAATTAAACACGGAGAACTCCTGATATAAACTGAAGCTCTCAGCAGTGAAGCATGGGGGGATACCAACTAGGACCATGGAGGAACCAAACCAAATGTAACCATATTGTAAATCAGAGTCGGAAAGCTAGTGGGATTAGCTAAAGAACAGAGTCAATGATCAGGCTAATTATTATTAGCAATATATGCTAACAACAATCTAACCCTCTGGATTTTGTACCATCAAGCACATTGCCACAAAGGGGCTGTTTACACGACAACGTTGCCGTTTTTCTTTGAATACGCGGGTGAAAACGCACTGCGTTAACACGACAGGGCGCGCGATGGAAAACGATGTAGTACATATGCCCGGCCTTTAGATGGCAGTGGGCCCCCGTGTATGCAGTGTTCCAAGTTGTCCCCCTCACAACCCGGAAAAGAAACATTTCATGATACCTAACAATGGCGGTCTTCTTGTAGTTCTCCTCCGTTTAAATAAAGGCATATTGATTATTTGGCGCACGTATTGTATGCGTTTCCGTTGGCGATCGCATAGAAGCCTGATGATCTCTAAGTTTTGCTTACAGAGAGACCAAATAACTTCAGAAGCTGCATCAGCAGTAACCGCATACCTGGATCCGCCATTGTTGTTGTTTATCTGTAGAAAGGCAGAGTGCACAAGTGCAACATGTCCGTAGGTGGCTGGCAGTGACGTCATCGTTTTCAAAAGTCTCCGGCTTGCGTTTACATGACAACGAATCCCCCAGCGTTTTCAGAACTCTCCACTCTGGAAGCCGTTTCCCAAAAGCTGCGTTTTCACACCCCCGTTTTCCCGTTGCCGTGTAAACGAGAGGCCGAATCGGAGAGAAAAACCTCCGTTTTGCTGAAAAACGTTGTCGTGTAAACAGCCCCTAAAGGAAGTCATATTGTGTGTGTGTGTGAAAGATTTAAAGTACAAATCATCAGAAAGGAAAATGAACCGGTTTTGTTACTGAAGCTATCCCTAAGCTTTAGCTAAAGCAGCTTTAGCTTAACTGAGCAGCCATATTGGATTTTGAGGTCAGGGTTGAGAAAGAACAGGCTCTTCTACTTGGAATTAGAATAGAATAATCCTTTTCTGTCCCACAGAGGGGAAATTCCGCTGTAACAGCAGCAAAGTGACAGGTAATTGAAGAAGTTAGATTCCCATGAGAAAAATATAAAAAAGACATTTAAGAATATTATATGTACATTATTGGTTATTACATCATTGGGTTTGTTGGGAGCAGTGGTTGTTATAGAGTCTAACAGCTGCAGGGAGGAAGGACCCAGGATAACGCTCCTTCATGCACCTAGGATGCAAGAGTCTGTCGCTGAAGCAGCTCTGCAACATCTTCATGCGTTGGGGTGGAGGGCACTGTTCAACAGGGATGTAATTTTGGCCAGGGTCCTTCCTTCTCCCACCACCTGCACTGGGTTGAGGGGGCATCCTAGTTGTGAATTCTGTCAGTAGACGGATAAGTAAACCATGTACTGAAGAAAGGGTCCATTCTTCCATTGTCTATACCCGCTTATCCTCACGCCGGTTAGGTTGGGGGTCGGGGTTGGGAGCTGATGCCCATCTCCAGCTGTTATTGGGCGGGAAGAGTGGTACAGCCTGGACATTTTGCCAGTCCATCACAGGACAACACAGAGGACAAACAACCAGGCACACACATTCATATCAAGGACAATTTGGACAGACTAATAAACCTAACAAACATGCTTTTGGACTGTGGGAAGAAGCCGGAGCACCCGGAGAAAACCCACACATGCACAGGGACAAAATGCAAACTCTATGCAGAAAGGCAGAAAGACGCCAGACTGGGATTTGAACCCAGAACCTTCTTCCTGCAGCACTGTTACAAACTGCACCACTGTGCAGCCCTCAAACAGAGCCACTGGACACTAGCTTTCTGTCGTTCATTTTTGTTACCGGTTTCAAATTGTCTGCTACTAAGATGTTACTTGGAAAGCAAACTATTAAATGAGCTGGTATATGTGACAAAAAAGTTTGAAGAGCACTGTTAGAAGGACTTTAAAGCGCAGCAACTTTATAATGAAAAGGTTGTAGTTTAGAACCTTGATAAACTTTGATACCAACCGCTCTCACTACAACTTTTACACTGATTTTGAACACCTCAATAGAGCTTTACTGGTTTTTAATAAAATTGGATTCATGTTAGTTTTCTTTAACAAATAAACTATTGAGTTCATCTAGAACCATTCAGGCAAACATTTTACTACTGATAGTAGTTTTTGTTTCACCCTTGAGATTTGGTAGCAGTTCAGAGACCGTTCTTTAAAGTTTGGGGTTTCCCCCTTCTTCGGAACATTCTCACCCCTGTCTACACGCCGCTTCTGATTGAAGCGAGCTCTGCTCTTAGCAACAAGCCCTACATGGACTGAAGACAAAAACACTTCCATCAGTCTCTCTGGACAGGCAACATTCATTTACAGCTGCATCAAAATTCCTGCAGAACAAACTCAGGTCTGCTCTGGTTACATAATGAGTTGAGACCAGAAACGCAGTGAGACACTGTATGAAATTAAGAAGACAGAATTCCTTTGTGCTTTAATATCTATAACGAGGTATTCACCACAATTAGTGAGGTAAGCCTGACTTAAGGATCATTCAGGGGATTTCATTAAAATTTGTTTTCGCCAGATAACCCTTTTATACCAGCCATGTTGACAACTATTTATGGATTCATATCAGCATGGTTATTTGAAACATTCTCTTTACATAAAATTACTCAATACGGACCACTTTACAACTACAATTTGTAGCAGCATGCCTCTTTCCCAGGACTTACCCAACCCGTTATGTGCGAGAAAGAAATGCAAGTAGCAAATACAATGGTTGCAAAAACAGAGAGTAAAGATTGTTATGGCCAGAGTGATGCTCTCTGGCACTACTGAAAATTGCCCTCCAGTCATGATCGGATCGCTCTAGGACACCATTAAATTCAGAAGGGAACACATTTAGGACATCCCCTTTTGACAGGAAGATATCAATCAGTGGATTACAATGACACTCAGTGAATTTCTTTGTGAGAATATGATCCTTTTAAAGTAGATTATAGAGAAATACGTTATTAACCTCCACTGCCAATTGGAGTGACTGTTAAAATAATGATCGGATTCCACTGGATATTATTACAAATAGAACCCTATCACCCACGTAGAAAGAGACATTCATAGATGCCGGCACTGGTTTCTTTTGGTGATTCACACATGTTAAATTGAGTCATGTCAGTGTATTGTGGGACAGAATGAACTGCATGACAGTAGCATTATTGGCAGGACCACAGTGCTGCATGCACCTTCCCCAACTTCACACATACACGTTGGTTCGTCACAGAACACCTTCATCACCAGTTCGGAGGCCCTGATGCTGTGATACAGATCAGTGATTATGGTCAATGAGGCTCAGCTTTAAGGGTAACCTGGAAAAAGGACAAATGTCAAATGGGAAATTCTGGTGCTGCTCAAACAGCAGCGTGCAAATACAGTAGCCTGAACAACCTATTGTAATACACACGCCAACCAAGACCTATAAGTCTTTTACTGTATTCAACATCACACTTCACTTTAACAATTGTCTTCACAACTCTTAACAGAAATCTCAGGAAAACAATGTTGATATTATTAATCATCATCTTAGAATGTAGATGTCAGCATGCTGAATAGTTACCATCTATAAAGAGGTACACAAGTGGCAACGTTTGAATAAAGTATCTTATAATACCTAAAAACCTCAAGGAGTTTAAGTTAAATACAGTATGGGCCAACATTCTGAATGTTAGAAGAAAAGGCTTTGTCACAATGACCTGTGGATAGGCTGGGAAGACCATATCAACGGTTTTTGGACCATTTACGATGGCTTCCTTAAGGCAGCCTTATTAGAATCAAGCATTAGTAGTCCGTTCGCAAGTCATTGCCAGGTTGATGATTATGTCCAAGATTTTCTATGAAACCCTCTTCGTAGGGCCTCCGAACAAATGACTTAAGAACAACGCACAATGTTTGTGGATTATTTAGGGTCAGGAGACCATTCCACAACTCAATATTCCTATTGTGACTGCAAGTATGCTGCAAAATCACAATAAGTTGTTCTTGGGGGGGGGGGGGGGGGGGGGGGGGCTACAATGAACGCGATACGGAGATTTGTTTGCAGTTTATAAGAAACACAATAGCAGCGCCTACAGCCACTAAAACCTTCTTCTTTGTCCTGTAACTGCACTTGCAGAAGGTGGAGCCATACTCTTTGCCATTTTTGCCATCTTGAAAATTACAAACTATTCCACAAATTTTCCAGCAGATGTGATGATCAAGTCACTGGATTTTGGAGATTTTGTCATGAGAGGTGTAGGATCTTCCTACCAACGACTTGAGATTACCGTGAGGTAATCATAGGGATGCCATATGGCCACGTTACGACACTTTTTGTAAGACCACCTCATTTTCTCGAGAATGCCTTAAGTTGGTCTTGCTAATTGAACAGCAGCCGTACCAGCTTCCTAACACGGCTATGCCCCACTCGCCGAATGTCTACAAACTTCAGATTTCATACCAATTGGGAGATTCGTATGTATCCATTTGTTTGTAAGAACCTATGTGACTGTAGCTTTTGCAAAGAAAATTTGAATTGATCATAATTCAGGTTTTAGTTCTTTGGTAAATGGTTTGAATTTATATAGCGCCTATCAAGTAACACCGACCAGGAGGAATGAAGACAAAGAAGGTGGAAGCGGGCATCTGTGACCATCCCTACCACATTTACTAACTACTAAAAAAGATCCTTCTCTGTAGGCTGAAAACTAAAGGCAGTCATTATACTAACCCTCAGTGGTTGAAACGCACTGCCAAGCCCAGAGCGCTAAATTTAGTCAAAGCATTCAACCCCACAGAGGATCTCCATCAGCAAAAACAGAAATGAATTCCTATTATCAAGTGAGGGGGAAAACTCTGATAGGTGTTTAGTGCAAAACCATTAGTTGAGCAATAGGACCTGATTCTGTGACAAGAAAATGTACAGGAAACCACACTCATCCCATTCTGTTGGATGAAAGCAATTTGCTTCTGGGATTCTCTGACTAATCATGAAATCCTGTTGTATTCAATCAGTTTCTCAGATCAGCTCTGACTCATACAGGTTACCTTTCACACACCCATTGCGTCTGTCTGACAGCCAGTTTAAATTACAGTCTAAATCAAGTTTACCATTATAGACCAGTAGCAGTCTGTATTTTGTAAGGAAGAAAACAGTTCATAATAAAATGGGTGATACAAAGGTATGAATGAGCACTCACTAGATGAATCGAATCAGTTCAGATGAAGATACTGATCTGTCAGGTAAAAGCTGAGAAGAAGATGTACAAACAATAAACTTGCAACTTACTTCCTGCCCTTAAAGCATCCATACATCCCTGCCATGGTGCAACGTCCAAGTGACTCTCCCAGATTAGTTTCTAATGGTCAATTTCCCAAAGCCAGCACCTTCTTGGGTTGCCGTAACGTAAGGCGATGAGTTCCTTCTTGTTTCCGCTCAGAAGATGCTGCTCCTTGAGATCTGCTGTTCTTCCAAGGCAACCTGTCCTCTAAACTTCCTCCTCATAGGACGGTTGATCCGTAGAAATTTGTCCGTCAAAATTTGCCAGGAAGGACAGACGCCTCAGTGTGAGACCAAATTATTATAGAGAACTCAGAAAAACAGCAGGCAAATTCCTTCTTTTCCTCAATGCTGTGGTTAAAAACAATAGACTATGTGACTGAGTGCCTGCTGCATGTCTCCCTCCTCTCTTCCCAGCCACAACGACTGTTAAAGCAGCACGAGAGAGGGTGGAGGAAAGATAAAGAGGGAGGAGTGAGGGCAGGAGGAGACATGGGTGAACATGATACTGCCCTCTTATCACCTTATTGTTCCATATTTTCTGTTTGGTTCTTCTGTAAACTAACAAAAGACACACTTACATATTTTTATTGTATATATAACTTGGCTCTATGTGGAAATATAATTCCCCCCCCACATAGGAAATTACTATTTTGATTCAATTTCACCAGCCAGAGACAGGCCAGATCACTTGTCTGACCTGGAGAATCAACAAAACACTTAAATAAAACCGGCTGGACAACATCAAGTAGGCCAAAAGAACACAAAAGGCTACACCTCATCCCCCAATTTAAAGACTATAGGGAACAGATGAGAAAGTCGTTGGTTTCTATCGTCTTGGGAAGGGTTACAAGCCCTTTTCTAAAGCTTTGGGAATCAAGTGAAACACAGTAAGAGTTATTATCCAGAAATGGAGAAAACATGGAACAGTGGCGAACTTTCCCAAGAGGTCATCACCAACAGCCTAGAACATGTAAAACAACCCAAGCCTCAAGTTTTACTCTGCTACGAAATGTGAATTTTTTTGGTTACAAAAAAAGACTGTATATAAAAGATGGACGGCTCCTCGTAATGTCATCCGTAGGTTTCTGAAGAGCTGAATTGAAGCCAACTGGGCGGTTCCAACCACCGCCATCTTGGCTGCGTCACACGTCTTGTCACGCCCTGAAAATACCCCAAAAAAATGGGCAAAGAGGTGGAGCTAAGAGTGGGGCTGTGAGGGCGAGGGGGCGGATGATTTAGCTATGAGCTAACTGAGTTAACACAGAGCTAACCGAAGCTAACGGACATTAGCGGGTGCTTAAAGCCAGAAAACCGCGGTTAAGCGACTCTGCTACCCCTCTGCCTTCTAGGTGGAGTCAAGAATTTTGTCAAATAAAAGCATGAAGCCTTGTCCGTCCATAACCTTCCCTAAAACTATGTGAATTTTAATTAAAGCCGTTAGTTACCAGCGCTGGTGCTGACGGTTCATCTGAGACCTGTCAATCAAAAGGACACGACCCTTATCATTCATAATTTGAAGCTTAAATTACATCTACACAGATGAGTTATACATTTTTTTACCCTCCTCAGATTTGTCATGACAGTAAACCTGATCTATTAAACCTAAAATGTTTTTTGGAACCAGGCTGTAAGCATGTTTATTTCTGCTATGAAGTTGGCATTTTTAACATGGGAGTCAATGGGAACTTGCTCCTTTCTGGAGCCAGCCCCTACTGGATGAGGGAGGAACTGCAAATTTTGTCACTTCTGGATTGGCATCACATTTGGCCGGCAGAGTTTGGCCAAACTGGCCAGGTTTTCACAAATAAAGTAAATCCTGCACAAATCGAAAACTGTGTGTTAACGAATCTGTAACCAGTGTAGAATAAATAAGTCCAGGTATGACTTCTCCAAGAACTGCAGTTTTCAAACTGGACCAGAAATAAAGTGTTCTAGTGCCAAAAACAGTACTTCAGATCTTGAACTTGAGCCAGAAAAAACAAACAAAAAAAAAACACGATTTAGCAGCCTTTTAATTTAGGGCCAAAATGAAATCTTTAAGGTTCATTCCAGACTCCAGCAAAATGCCTACATGTTAGAAAAGCTTCACAATTGCCTTTTTTCTGTTTTCATACACACACAATACCAGTATAGGGGTTTTTAATCTTTGAACGGTGAATTGGAAGCTACTAATAGTTTGCCAACTTACTTAATACAGATGAGGTATTAAAAAAAATACTCTTATGTTTGCAAGAGTTTTTATCTTGTTTGCCACCGTTTATTTTCTCCACCAGAAGACAGCAAACAATTTCAAATTCGTGGGTTTTTTTTTCAGTGACTGTTCGGCTTAACAGAATCAGATTGCCATTGGACCGGGCTTTAAGAGAAGAACATTCTCTAGATGACAAAAATCATCATGTCATTTTTACCCCCAGTCAGCATAGTTTAAATCAGTGTTTTCCAACCCTGGTACTCGTACGACCCTGCATGCTTTAGATGTTTACCTGCTTCAACACACCAGCCATGTGAGAGGATCATTAAAACTGCTTAAAAAGTAATTCAGAGTTTGAGCGAAGATGGCAGAATAGAGATTCATTTGCAATTACATTCATTTTACAAAATGGTTTGCCCCAACAACAGCAGGTTCCCCACATTCACATCAGCCGAGAAAATGAAAACTTCCTAAGGAGAAGAGAAGGGGGTGTGCTTGTTATTTATGAAAAAGCAAGCATGACTATGCTTTGTTCATTTCCTTGTACCGGTTATCTACGCGTGTCAAAATACGTCTTAAAGAGACGTACTCAAAACAACATTATAGGGACAGTCATCATCACCTAGATTTTATCCAGCTATGTGGCTAGCATAGCTTGTCCTCCTCCCCCACCTGTTGTTGAACACTGCTGGTCAGTTGGCTAAAAGAAAACTACTACACGAAAGATTAATTCAGCTGCTGATGAGATATCAGTGGTATATTTGTTAAGCAACCAACTGCAGGCTAGCTATGGAAGCAGATAGACTGATTGATTAACTAGAAAATATAGTGAACCCCCGCCTATTTGCTATTCAGATTTTTCCGTGGAACGTGACTTATTTGTGGAAAATCTGCTGATTTGTGGATTGTTTTTGTACAACTAATCAAAAATATTGGAAAGAAAATACAGTTTGGGATCCTGGAATACCTACATGCAATGCTACTTGACTCACTATTGGCTGGCGTTTGTGAAGCAGCCAATCCAAGAGCGCAATTTATTTTCCCTCCCGCTGATTGGCTATACCCCGAAGAGCAGAAATACGAAGACAGTAGACATTAGCTTTTGTGGTAGTGCTCAGGGGGTGTTCAAAAAACAATGGCGCCACATTGCCGCAAAGTGGAGGCGGCATCAGGTGGTGGCATTGGTCATTCCTAAGAGGTCAAGTCCGGCGTTGCGGAAACATTGCTATCAAGCTTGGCGGCATGAATGGCGCAATACTTTCTCCTCGCCATGCCACCATGGCGCATTCAAAGAAAACACTGTGGCGGCAGTATTACCCTGATATGCCGCCAAGGTGTGTCTTTTGAAACAGGCTTGAGTGTATTGAGGCATATTAAGGTATATCTGACATATGAACCATCAGAACAGGCCGTTATCAGCATCTTTAGAGGGGGTCTCAAGTATTTTCTTATCTTAACTATTCGCAGCTGGCTATGGTCCCCAACTCCCCGCGAATACTGAGGATCCACTCTATCAGATTGTTATACTTGAGTTACTCAACAAAGAGTGGAGTAGCAAAATGGTATATAATTGTATTAAATAAGCAAGACTACAATAAACTTTGTTGGCATTTATTCAAAATGTTTTGCTTAATCATTGATAATACTATCACACCTATAATAATCAATGTGTTATATTACTTTGTAAGCAGAAGGAATAAGTAACGTTTTTCTGTTTTACATAAAAACGATGGTTATAAAAACGTATCTGTTTAGAGCTGCCTTTGAGTAATGCTTTGACGTATGATATGTTTTGTGTGTGCTTCTTGCTTTATTATCTTGGCAGATAATAAAACACAGACAAAGCTTATTATCATAAGCTTTGTCTGTGTTTTACTGCCATTTTTATTTTACCACTTAATCATGTAAAACACCTTGAATTACCTTATTGTACAAATAAAATTGCCTTGCTTAGATTTACGTTTTAAAATTCAATGTTATATTTCCTAAGGCTTAAATGTAACTTCATTAACTTTGTTAAAGCTGTCTGGGAGCACTACAGTTTCTCAAACACCTTCAGAAACAATGGAGAAAAACAAGCTGTAGATGGATGGAGTCAAACACCCTGGTACTCAGCCGTTAAATGACTGCAGCGCCATCTTGACCATACAGTTTGAATTACCATCAATAGATGTGTGAGGTGCTCTGTGCAATAAAAGCGTGATATAAGCAAATAAATGTGTTTTAGGTGCCTAGATGTCATGGCAGACCATTGAAATCAACATGAAGCCACTTCTGTTCACCAATTTTTGCCTGCATGATGATAAACATTAAATTAATAGGACACAAAGTCTATCACTTTAGCAGCTTGGTGCTAATGTCCCATAAGTTTTTTCCAGATAACTTAGCAAATATTAAACCACACTGAACATCTCTTTTTTAGGTCAGTTAGTCAAGAATATTTCTATTTGCTAAATACCAGAATAAGGACCAAGATTTTTTTTATTTTTTACTTTCGTCGAATTCAGAAGTTTACATACAGTTCGGGAGTATTTGGTATAGCTTTCCTTTTAAATTGTAAGATTTGGGTCAGCTGTTTTGGGTATCCTTCCACAAGCATCTCAATAGTTTACTGGAATGTCGGCCCATTCCTCCCGGCAGATCTGGCGTCCTGTTTGTTGGCGCCCTTGCTTGCACCACACAGTTCCACACAAATATGTTCAATGGGACTGAGTACACGGCTTTGTGACGGCCACTTCAAAACATTTGCTTTCTTACCCTTAAGCCATTTTTTTTAGCTAATTTGGCTGATGGCTGATGGCATTTGTTCATCTGTAAGACCCCATTGTGCAAAAGCTCCAACTTGCTTCGTAATCCTCTTTCTGCTTGATGCCATCTATTTTGTGAGGTGCACCAATTGCTCTTGCAGTTAAACACCACCGCAACACAATGCTGTTGACATGCAGACGGCAAATTTGACCATATTTCTATAAAAGGCCTTAACCTTCTCTTCACTCCACGTCTAACCACAAGCCATTTCTCCCACTACTGCTATCCAACCAAGTGCGATTGTTTTGGTTGTATTTACCCAGAATGCCATGCGCTGAAGTCCGCTTCCTGATTTTGGAGCGTCCCCCGGAACGTTTGGCATTCACGTATGCAATCCAACTGCACCAGAGTTCACTTCAGCCGAGACCTGTGTCTTTAGTCGCACCAGAGTTCACTTTTTTGGATCCGCGTCAGAGTGCGATTGCACATTCACACCTCCCCATACGAAGCAGACATTCTGTTTCATTAGAATGGACTAAACAGGGCTGGTGTGAATGCACCCTAAATGTATGTATGGTCATAATGGTTTCAACTGACCCCAGAACGTCTCTGCAAACAGAAATATTCAATAATATTTGAACTATCAAAACCCAGGTACTTCCTGAACTGAGGTGTGTTCCACTCCTACCCAACAAAAGATTGATCAGCTTTTAAGTCAAGGTTTTATTCAAATTTATTCAGTGAGGGAACAACACTTCACCACCCAATTGGACCCTTGAACTGAATCCTGTTACATAAACACAGTTTTCTTAGTTCAGCAACAACTCTGAAAACTGCCGACCAAAAGAACCTGGAAAAATACAAACATCTCATGAATCATCAAACCATTCAGAGAAGAATGGCGGCAGTGGAATGAATTTCTCAATCTCGAACATGTCCAGACTGAATACTGTCTGTGTGATTTCGCCTTCGCATCAGACAAGCTGAAGCCGTCCAAGTCATGAGAATCCAAGTGTGTGTGGACGCTAGTGTGCGTGTGTGTGTCAGTGTAAATGAAGAGAAACGGTCTGTATCAGTTCCAGAACCCCGCAGCTCCATTTCAACAGCATAATACACAAACACAGTCACTCGGATGGGTTTTGGCAAGCCGGGATTGAGAAATCTCCCCTCTCCTTCTCTCACACACACACACACAGCATTGAGTTCACGAGATGACAAAGCCAATAAACCATCAAGCATGATCTCAGGTAAGCCCAGTACTGATGGAGGATTTGTATGGTTTCAATATGGGTTAGTCAGTAATTCCTCCACCACATTCAGTATATCACTGGCTTTGCTGCAGATTAATACCAAGAGCCCAGTTTCTAAGGATTCCCCCTCACTGACTGTATTTCTCTTACAAACAGTGGGACTTGACATTTTAAAAACAGCATGAAGTGCCCGAGGCTTCAGCAGCGAAAGGAGTCGCTTGCAGCTACCAACTAGACGTTCTAATCATCTCCGTCGAACGTGGTGGATTCACTTTTAATACCCAGCTTTTGTTGACCTTTTGATAAAGTAAAAAATAAATAAATCCAACATGCTGTCATCCTTCATTTTGGTTTACATTGAACAGCTTAACTATCTACAGTGGCTCATTGAGGTCAATCAATTCAATGCTTTTAGCACTGCACAGTGAAGCCACTGTGTCCCCTATAATCAATGTTCAGGCTTTTGCGGCAACATCTGGGCAGCACTTGGAACTGCTGCTTATATACACGTCCAGCAGAATCGGAGGTCCAAATTAACACGTTCATACCTGGATTTGTTTTTAGCCCCCCTGAGTCGACACCGTTGGCTACAACTCCAGCTGGTACGTCTCTACCAGCTTTGCATTTTTGCCCATTCTTGCGAAAATAGCTCAAGATCATTCGGACTGGATGGATACCGTCGGTGACAATCTGATGAAGGTCTGGACTTTGACTAGGCCATTCTAACACTTTCGTATGCCTTTACACCAGTGTTTACCCAACCCTGGTCTTCGAGGCACACTGCCCTGCATGCTTTAGATGTTTCCCTGCTTTCATATGATGGCGGATCAACAGGATTTTGCTGAACTGCACTCATCTTAATCAGCTGTGTTAAAGCGGGGAAACATCTAAAACATGTAGAGCAGTGTGCCTCGAGGACCAGGGTTGGGAAACACTGCGATTAAGGAAATATCCCGCCCTTCCAAAGCAGAAACAGGAACGTAAATCCACTGCAAAAGATCTACAACATCTGCAGCAACACCTGAACCACCTGGCTGCTAACAGAAGAACGTTTGATAGAAAAACAAAAAATACACACCTAACCAACGCCTCTGGGCAAATTTCTCAATGCTGGCAAGTCAAAACAGATCCAAAAAGCATGACGCAACTGCACACTTACACATGTGTATATCTAGATGTCAATCCCATGACTTTCTGTTTACAGAGCCAAGAGGAAAGTCGGCCAGCTTCCTTTCAGAGCGAAAGAGAGAAAAAAGTGGATTTAGGCATTTCCTGGAACAACTCAGTCTGGAGCCACTGAGAGAGAAACCATAAATACAGAAGATCGGGGGGGGGGGGGGGGGGTTCTAACAAGTCTGAACTCTAAGGAGAAATGTCAACGATAACAGAAGGAGCTTATGGGTCATTCTACGAAAACGTGCCATTTTGCATTATAGATATCTTATTTTAAAGTACTATTTTTATAATCTTGAAGCATCTATTTGGTTAAAGTATATTCTTACCTCTCTAAAAAAATACTGTGCCATCTCAGGCCATCTTATTTATTTATTTATTTAAAAAAGAATAAACAGAGATATGTGTGCCATGTCAACCCTGTTACAAACAAATTCATTTGTATATGAAAATGTTTTAAAGTTATATTTAGATCAAATGTGATATATCATGAAATATAAGCCCCTTTTTTTACATTAAGGATCTCTCAGGATCAGCATCTCTACGTTGCCTGTATAGGCGCTGTTTCTCAGCAGCAGAAAGAGGCACGCTAACAGATTAAATCAGCAAAAACATGCATTTGAAGCAGATGATATTAGTGCTCTTGTAATATTCATGTATATAATATAAATAATTATGTATTACAGAAATAATTCTAGTGTTGAACACACATGAAGGATTCGATGAGAGGATCGACAGTAACAGGATTGACAAAATATGTTATTGGCAGCCATTACTAGCCATGTGGTGGACACCCTGACACCACAAGGTGTGCATTCAAGAGAGGTTAAAATGCTGTTAAATATTTGCATTTGAATTTTAAATGGAATTACCTTTTATTGCATGATTTTATGGTAACGTGGTTGACTAAATTACCTTGTCCCCTTCTGTCAGACAGAAGAAAACTGCAAGAAACGTGATTAAAAGAAAACAACACTTACTTGTCTTTTCACCATCTGATTCCTGAAAGGCAGATGATATTACTTCCTGGAAATGATGTAACTTTTGGGAAAGTTCCTTTTCTCCAAGGGGGGTTTTATCCAAACGTAACAAGGTTGACGACAACATGGGGACCAATGTAAAATTTAGATTTTTACATAATTTTAACAATATTTCAAATAAAACTGTTTCATAATTCATGAGCAAACACTTCAGGCTTTTTAGAAATGCATTTATTTTTTATGATCGTTTGAGTTTTTTAATCCTAAAAATCCAGTGATACTAGATAAATCATACAAAGGGACAAACCCTTTTTACTGCTTTTGCAATATACCTAGTATGGAAAATGCTTAAAATCCTTTAAAAACAACAAAGGATGATTTTTAAAAAAAGTAAATAATTTATTTTTCACATTACACAACTAAATTATTAAATAATTATGAAAAAAAATATAGTTAATTTCAGCTTTACAAGACAGGGACATAAAATGGCACGTTTTCGTAAAATGACCCTTATATACGTCTCCAACAGTTCTTGTGCTCAACTTTATATTTCAAACTAATCTACGACAATACTTACAAAATCTTAATTTATTTCAATTAATAACAGTGAAGGTTAGGCTCTTGTGGTTTTAAGATATAGTTGCCACCATGCCAGACATCAAACCACAACCCTGCAGTTGATCTGCAGTATTCTGGAAAAAATGAATGCCCTCTACTGGCAGCAGCTGCTAGATTTCAGGTGACATCCGTTCCTAATGAAGCGATCATAATAGATCATTCTACATCCTCTCGTATTCTCAAGGCATGGGGTGGTTACCAGTGTCAACGTGTAGCCAGATTTGATCACTTCTTTAACTTTATTTTATACTAATGAAGATCAAAATGACCAAAAAGCATAAACATTTGTTTAATAAGCATCACAATGGGTGTTTATTCTATATCTTTACTCTAGTGTCAAGATTTAAAAAAGCAAAAAAATATTCTAGATATTTGCTTTTTTTTCTGTTAATAAGTACAACATAACTGAAAATTCCAATGTTACATATCAACAGTGTAACTCGAGGCTTTTTTTTTTTTTTTTTACTCAAGTAAAAATCGGAATAGTTTTAGGGAAATATTCCTCGATGCACAAAAGGGCGCAAACAAATTCCCTTCTCCATCAAGAAACTTTTTTGGTCTCTTAAAGACGATGTTTGTAATGTTTGATTGTTGAATTAATACGTTTATCCACACAGTTTTGGCATATAGTAAAAAACAAACAAACAAAAAAAAACATTATATAAAAAGCTGACTTAGTCAAATTCGGAATCAGCAAGTCAGCCCTGATGAAAGACCAAAAATCAGTCTTGGTCAAGTAAAGCCCAATTAGTGCCTGTCCAGATATGGTGGAATTCTTTAACAAACATTTTTTCAAGGACAGACTAATCACCCTCTTTGTTTGGAGATTACGATTTAAAGTTAAAGCAGGCTTGTTCCACAGTGATAGAGAAGCCGCTCATCCCAAGCACTGGCCTCTTTAACACAGCTTTAACTACAACTTCACTGGTACCATATGCTGCAAGTATGAAACTTTGAACAACCCAGGTCAGCTGACCCGGAGATACTCCGGTTTCCGTGAGCTGCATCAGGGATAATCCATGCACAATCCTGTTTGGATGTTACACTACTCGAAGCGATGACTCACGTGACTCCTTCCTACCTTGCTGTGATGCTTGCATTCCTTAAAAAGCCTTCATTATCTTTATCCCTCACAACACTGCACATTCCTCTGGTCTCTCCCACCGCCGCAACATTTTTCCATCATAATTTGTCCAACGTGAGGCCGAGGTTTAAGCTGCAGGATGCATGATGAAGCTGAAACACGTTCAGTGAGTACACATCCGTATGATGCAGCTATAATTTGCACACTCCCCGTAGTTTATTTTAATTACTGCTCATCTGAGAATGCCCGTGATCAGCAGAAATGATCAGAAAACGCTGTTGGCATGGCTGTGCTCTGGTAACTCTATAAGCCAAGAAAGGTTAGCTTCAACTTGCTTCAGTCTAGTGATTTGGAGTGTCTGGACGGCATGAGGCCGTCAGAAACGACTTGGAATAACGACATGGATAGAAATGTTTTGCTGTGTTTTATTTCTTGTGCAAACTTCAGACTTTCACACGTGGTCTGACAGAAAGCCCTGGCCTTCTCCTCCTTCAGTCATTCCATCGCTTTCCTCATTCACACTTTCTTGAGTCCCCTCCTGCAGAGTAAATCCCTCACCTCTGTTTTGTGTTTTTTTTTTTTTTCAGCAGACCCTAGTCGCTCCATTACAGGGCTGCTCCAGATCCCGGCGCAGAGGAAGGGGAGGGGAGTCACTCCGGAGCGCTCCGAATTCCACCTCACATCTGGAAACCATCTCTCCCCCCACCTCGTTCATTTGCCACTCTCTCTCCCGTCTTCCCTGTTGCTCTTTGCTGTAATGTAAATAGCCCTGTAATCATACTCCCTCCCAAACCCTGCCACGCTGGGTGGTGAGCGACCGAGAGAGAAGTTGCACGCGGAACGAGCCAAGATCTCCTGTTCTTCCCCTCCGTTTCGGGATCCAGCTGAGCTTTATGGGCTGATAAAAAAACATTTCAAAAGCAAACTCTTTTCTTGACATCAAACCTGCTGGCTCACTAAACCCATTGCGTGTGTGGTAAAGCAACGGGAGACCCGCAGGCAATTGATGCCAAGTGTGTGACTGAATTATGACCTGCAAGTACCCTCAAACTGAAGCTGGAGAGTCTCCGCACACTCACTCTTCTAATCTTACATTTAATAAATTATACCTCCCACACACACAGCGTCCTTTAACTGATCCCACATTGTCTCAAAGTACAATAAAAAACTTTGATGGATATTATTGGGGGGGTTTTCTATGTGGTACGCAAAGTAGAGCCTAATTGTGACCAGGAAGAAAATAAAATACAGAGAACATCGCACAAAGTGGCCCAGTCAAAGTCCCAAATTAAGAAACTGTTGCAAGACTAGTAAAAACACTGTTCACTGAATCTCTCCATACAATCTGACAGAGATTGAGCTATTCTGCAAGAAGAAAAGGCTAAATGTCCATGTTGAGATGTGCAAAGCTGGTGGAAGCATGCCGCAACAGTATTTGGTTCTGCAAAGTAGTGACTTGGCAGCACTGCATACTAAAGTATGACAAATCCCAATTAAACCGTGGCAGTTTGTGGTTGGAATCTGATATAATGGGGAAAAAGTTCAAAAAGGTACTTTTGCTTACTGTTTCTGATCAAGGCGATGAACGAGAATTAGTACAACCAAAAGGCTTCATCTGTGACACAATAAGCTCAAAACACGATAATATCAAACCAATCAGCCTAAATACTCCTAAGCAAAAGAAGAAAAATGTGTGTGTGCCTCGCATTTCAGAATCAAGGATGATCCCAACTAGGGTTGGGTCTACGTAACAGACAAGTTAGCGAAGAACTAATTTGAAATAGAATATTAAGCACTTTGTTGCCAGCAGCCTGTCACAACGACACAATTTGTACCAGTTATTTTTAGTTAAGCTACGAAAAAATGCCAACAACAACAAAATACTAATATTTGTTGAAACCTTTGTCAGCACTGTGCAGATTAAGCTTTTAAACCTTTTAGACAAAACTGAACTAGATAAAAAGGACAGAAAAGACCTGGCTGGCCAATAAAAAATAACAGCATCCATCCATCTCCTCTTATTTGAGATCAAGTCACCGCGGTAATAGTTCCATAAGGTAAACCCTGAAATCCCTCTCTCCAGTAACATTTTCCAGCTTATTCTGGGAAATCCCAAGTTGTTTCCGTGCTACAAAAGGAAATCTTTTCCATCCAGAAAGTTCTGGGTATGCCCAGGGTCTCCCCTCTGTGAAACGTACCCCTCCCAAAATAGAGTCATCCAGGAGGCATATTGATCAGATGCTATGCAAGCACACAACCATACGTAAGAGTAATTTAGAGAGAACATTGAATCTAACAGTCAAGTTTTTGGACTGTGGGAGGAAGACGGAGTACCCGAAGAGAACATACGCATGCATGGGGAGAACATACAGAAAGACCCTTGGCTGGGATTCGCACCAGGACCTTCTTGATGCACGTTAACAGTGCTACCAACTGTGCCATCGCACAGCCTTGACCATCTTCCATATTTCCTTTTCCATATTTTAGGCCCAGAACATAAATGGACCAGTAAATCGAGAGCTTTACCTTTTGACTAAGCTACTTCTTCCAAGCAAAAGAGTGATGCAACACAGCATTAGCACAAATCAAGGCTCAGTCAGTCCATCCATCTGCTGCTCAATCCTACCATCACTCCTGTTCAAGACGACTTGCCTCCTTTCACAAGACGCTTCAAGGTGTATTAATTCACCTCCATATGTTTTGTGAAATGCCCAGTGTGGCAAGAAGTGTGGAAGTCACCCCTGACTCGCCAAGTGAAGTACCGTCCAGCTTCACGGGTTGAAGTTATGTAGGGGTGGTGTATTGTTTCTTACACCAACCAGCCATAGGATTTAAAGTGCAAACAAGAATCCCTATGTCCAACGAGAAGAGTAAGAAGGCAAGCTATAGAATTTAAATTTGAAGATTTTGCTCGGCCAACGACAGCATTCGGCAGGGTAGGGAAGAGAATAGTATTGGGAGACTCCCAACATATTTTATACATATTGCTGAAGCCGATGCAGCACCACGCCTCCTGTTGTACCGCACTGCAGGCGTCATTTCTGAAAGCTTACATCTTTGAGGGAGATTACCATCCCCACACTTGGCCAGAGGCGACTTGTTTGAAAGCGGCTCTAGTTACTTGAATTCCTCTTCTTGAGAGAGACGCTGAAAATCAACCTGAAGACTCAACTTTGTCCTGGTTTAGAACCAGGGCCTCAGACTTCGAGCCCAGCCACTACAGTACCTGTGGATTGTCTCGGTTTGAAGAAGCCAGCAGAAACAAAGATGAAACCTTGAGTTTATCAAATCAGACACCCTCTTCTCCACAACAATGCCTTGAGCTCCCGTCCATGACCAGAGGTCACTGCTTTGCAAGTCTCAAGTCGTCATCCTCAAGTCAAGTCCCAAGTCTGAAACTTCGAATTTCAAGAAATTTCAAGTCATTTCTTTAAAACAGTGTTACAATTATATGTTCAATGTAAATCATAGACCAGCTGTGCTTTTTTAAAATCTGTATTTAATAACTCTTTGTGCAAGCATGCACACGATAGTAAAATACTGAGCTCTGGAGACCATGCAGGAAACGGCAGCAAGTGTATCATATTAATTATAACTGAGGCGGTTCGTGACAGAGGCACAGACAGCAGAACACCACCGCATACTCACTGCTGACACATGACCTGATCGAGCCTCTAAGCACCCCGGTGTTATCATATTCATCTGGCTATGGTGAGCGTCGCTAAGCGCCCGTCCCTGTCACTTACAGCACAGAGAAGCCCTGCGGTCACATTTTACATGATGAGATCATCGGCTATCTTCCCCGTCCCGCCGACAGACAGACAGACATGCAGCGTGACGCTGTCCTGAACCAGCCAGTGTCTCTGCCCGGGATTACAGCAGTTCTCACACTGTGAAAGATAACCGTTTTAATCTGAACCGTCCTTGACCCGCCTCCACCAAACACCGAGCTCAAACACACACAGACACAGTGTTACGCCGGAGAATGACCAACTACGTGATCTCACGGGCCTGACATCATAGCGGAGCGGTAAGGACCTGACCACAAGGGATGGATTATTGGATTTTAGTTCTGGTACAGATATGTTCATTCAGTTAAACTACCATGTCACAGTGGAGGAAAAAGGCCAGAGCGTGTTTAAAATGTGTTCAAATTCAAGCTCTTTCTCTGAATAGGGTGAAATTTAAATGGAATGGCACATAGTGGGAATATTAAACATGGCAATTATTTTTTTTTTTTTAATCATGCGATGGAAAAACCAAGGTTTAACTCAGAGGGAAGTTGATTCATGTACAGGCTATTGTTTGGGTTTGACAGAAATGCATTTCTGTATTTCTCCATAAAAGCAGACCAGAAAAGAAAACTGTTAAACATATAGAAGACGATAGTTTTCATATCCCATCCTTCCCATGTTGTCATGTTAAAACCAGTCCGTGATGTCGTATTTTATTGCACTTTTCTGTGATACACAAACACATAATGAAATGAACGCGTGGTCTTCAAAACTAGGATTTTCTTTATTTTTTAAACACATGACAATCTGAAAAGTGCAGCTTGCGTTTGTATATATTCCACATCAGCCGAGTTGTAGAATGTGTTGCCTTGATTCAGTTCAATATTTTAACAAGCAGGTTTTTTTGTTTGTTTTTTCTTGTGTCTTATTGTTTTTAGATGTGATTATTATTAATCTTTGCATTTCGAAGCTAAAGCATGTTGTGATTTCTACCTGCAATTTATGAATACAGGTCATATACGTATTGTGATACCTCTTAATAAAATCCAGTCCAACCAATTGCCTTGAGGTCAACTAATTCATAAAATGAGTACGCCCGTGTGTACAAATTATTCTCTGTATAAATCCAGCGCATCTCTGAAGGCCTCAGAGAGTTTGTTGGACGACAAACAGCATCATGAGGACCAAGGAATCCAGCAGACAGGTCAGGGACAAAAGTCCGAAGAAAAAGTCTCTGCGCTTCGGCACAAACCATGCAGGGACACACAGCAAACATGTGGAAGAAGACGCTCTAGTCAGATGAGACCAAAACCTAATTTTTTTAATTATTTTTTTGCCTACATGGAAAAAAAAAAAATACAACTCCATGAGTGGCTGAAAACAAACTGAACATCACGAAACGAGGTGGTGGCTGAATCATGCTGTGGGATGTTGGGACCTAATGGGAACATGGATGGAGCAAAGAAAACCTGCTACACCCAAAACAGCTTAACCCAAACAAGGAATCTTTTGTGCAACTTGAAAGTTGCTGTTTGCAGACCTTCTCCTTCTAGTCTGACTAATGGTGAGTTATTCTGCAAAAACGGAGTAAAAAAAAACCAAAAAAAACTTCCAGTGTTTAGACCTGCAAAGCTAAACACAGGCTACCCCAAACGAGCTGCAGCAAAAATGGGGTTGTTTCAAATCGACACCTGCACATTTTCTTTAGCTTTTACAATTATTAAAATACGTTTTTGTTGACCTGAAATTCTAAGGAAAAAACACACACCAGCATTTTGTGGTGACAAAATGTGAAAAAAGTTCAGTGGGTTTGAAAACTTTCCCAATATGAAGCATAGGGGGAAACCCATTTGCAACAGCGTTTGTTTTTGTTGAAAGATTCAAAACTAGTAATGATCTTTCAATGTGTCCGAATGTTGCTAAAAGCAGGAGTAAAACGGCAAAAACAAGCGCTTCCTCATCCAACAAGAGTCCACGGACAACAGTAAATGACAGCGATGGACTTTGTCAAACACATGGATCGATTCATGATCAATCAAACATCAGTCAGTCCTCTCGGTCCACAAAAACAACGCTTACGGAGGCGGCTGAAAAGCGCGTCTACTCACGGTGTGTGTTGAATCTCGAACGGCCTCAGAGTGAAGTCATCCCGCAGAGACTGGAACCAAGACATCAGCGCGGTTAGTGGACTGATGATTGGATTATTTGGCTCAGTCCAACGCTGGCGTTCTCCGCTCCGCGCTGCTGCGTTCACGGCCGCCACGGAAATCCAGCAATCTCCTTGTTACTTTGGAGAAATGGTTAACTTGAGAGAAGTTTTCTGTTGAAAAGAAACGTATTACGGTCTTTTGACCTTAATGTGATTTAGATAGATTTGATCATTTAAAAAAAAAATGGATGGTTGGCTAAATCAGGATGAATATTTCATTTAAGTACTCAAATTTGCTTGGATCACAAAATATTAGGAAGAAACAAAGGATGGTTCAGAGCTGGTCTGAGAAATCAACAAACTTTGCGTCTGTTTAGGCCCCAGTGATGGCTGTAAACACTTCTGATGGTTTTCTTATTAAACCAGTGGCACACACTGCGCCTCTATTAATGTGACTATTTAGTGTTTGAACACATAAAACAGAGAGATACATTGCTATTGCTATTAGCTTGTATTTGCTGATAATAGTTAGTAGGGCCACGACAACTAGCAAATCCCACTTGTTTCCAGAGCCGCAACTTGAACGCTCTCATCTTGGGTGGGACATCCTCTTCAGAGCTGAGGTCCAAATTATATAGCCTAATAGGGAAGTAGGCCTCCAAACGACATTCTGCTTTGGGCCTCGTTTAACCTCAGGCCAACCTTGGTGATGTTTTTCGTTGTTGTTTTTTTTAATGAGCAATATGGCTTATTTGCACCCCCCCCCCCCCCATCCATCCATCCATCCATCCATCCATCCATCCATCCATCCTACAGATCAGGTATTTGTGGAGACATGTGGGCTGTAGACTGATGTCACTGCTATGACAATTAGGGGAAGTTTTTTTTTTTTTTTTTGAGTGACTAATAAGGAGGGAAGTTTTTCATGACAGAAACATCACTGTAAGAAAAAAAAAAGGTACATGTCAGTCACCTACTGTCACTTTTCTTATTTAAGTTGGAACCATATTGTGCATAAAGTGCTAAAATAGATCCATCCAAGGATGTGTTGTTGTTTTTTTCTCACTTGTGTTTCGTCTTTTTGCATGTGTTTTCTTAAGTTGCGTGCTGTGAGCTTTCAGGGCCACCTTATCAAAACTGTTGTCTTCGAGTACTTTTGGTTTTCGAACAAATGATGCATTTGAACAATGATCCCACAATATCAACATATATCCCGGGAGAGCCTATCTCTGCTTTAACGAACAGTCAGAGCTCAGCGAAGTTCACACAGAACACAATATCTGCAGGGCACGTTTTCTTGGCTCCTTAGTTACCGTTTTCTCCAGAGGAGACGTGAACGCACCTTAAACACAAAGCAGAGAACACCACCCATCAGACTTTAGATGAGATAAGGTAGCAATGTCCTCTGTAAGCCATTTAATAACAAACATCTGAATCATGAAGCAAGTCTGAGCAACAATTTAATGTGAGAGCAGGTAAAATATCCAGACTGCTATATCTCGCAGTTAGAGTGTTGGTTTTAGATTTTACTTTTAACTTTAAGAGGGGAGGACAAACCCAGCTGAACTTGCTATAAGAACACAAAGACATGGGTGGATAAAGCCTTTGTTGTAATAGCTCAACATTAGTCATTATTTGGTCTCTGTTCTTAAAAAAAGACAAACCCACTGTCATAGTGGAGCTTTTGATCTACAATGAAAGGTTTAACACTGACACCTAGTGTTGTTCCCCCCCCCTTTTTTTTCTCAGCACTTTGTTTTGAAAAAGTTCCTTTGAATATAAAACTAAACTTCATATAAGCTACAAAGGAGCTTATGCTTTGTATAATGTCAGATAGCTTTACATAGTAGTGTTTTACCATGCACAGCTGTTGCTTTGTAAAGCAGCTGAAAAACATAAAAGCTTAATGTCAAAGCCTTACCAAACGAACAATCTCACCCAAAGCTTACCAGTGCATCTCAATGAATCTCAGTATCCTTAAAAGAGTCATTTGTTTCAGTATATTAGTTCAACATTTTACATGACACTCTATAGATTCATCACACACAGATTGAGGTATTTAAAGTGTTTATTTCAGCTAATTTTTAACCGAACCAAAAGATTCGTAACAGACATACTTACAGTATGGTCGACACAGTCATGAGGGAGACTGCTGACTGGATAGTTGTCCGGCAGACACTGACTGACCCTTTCACGATCAGGGTAAGGCACAAAAGGTCATTGCTAGAAAAAAACAAACAAAAAAACCGTCTGTTTGTAGGGCTGTGTTCAAGCAAATAAATGGAATGTTGAGTGGAAGCAAAAACTGCAGAAGCAAAAAACTGCAGGAATAACTAGATTTTTGAGAGGATTATGAAGCAAAGCCCATTCAAGAGCTCAGGGGAAGACGGTGTGGACTGTAGCTGGAGTCAGAGCTTCTAGAGCTGCCACACATGGACATACACAGGACAACTGTGGCCTTAACCCCCCCCCGAACCAAGGATAACATCACGAAGGTCTTGGACTGGACTGTTCCTCAGTGGTCCATTTAATATTTTAGGTGAAAGTAAATGTTGCATTAGTTTGGAAATCAAATTCAAAGAGTCTGGAAGGTGATTGGAGAGCCTCAAAACGCAACTTGGTCAAGTGTGAAGTTTCCATATTCAGAAATGGTTTATGGAGATACACATTTCATTTTTCCAAGTGGACCCAACATCTACCCCAACTAACAAAAGTACCTGATTTAATGCTCATCGTATTACAGCAACCTGGGCTGACCTAAACCCTACAGAGAAGCTATGAGGTCTTGTCAAGAAGACAAGAGGACTAGAGGACACCGGAGCCAACAATGCAGGAGAGCTGAAGGTCGCTGTTAAAGCTACCTGGGCTTCCTGAACATCTCAGCAGAGCCACAGCTTGATCTCCTCCATACCACGCAGCACTGACGCAGTAATCCCTGCAAAAGGAGCCCCGACCAAGCATTAGGTTGCAAATACTCTAAACAGCATGGATATGCGAGTTTTACTTTTTTAAATGGACCCACTGACACAATGAAGCTTTTCAATGTTATTCAAACTTAAGTTGCACCTGCACAGTTTTTTTACAGAAGTATTCCAATCACTTTTGCACTTTTTCCACTATGGCAGCTTAACACAAGTCATTTCAATCCTTTAATATCTTTTAGAAAATATAAAAGAAAAAATGAGAAAGTGTAAGCTGAATGTTGTGCAACTTTGTGATTTAAAAAAACAAAACATCTTTCCCTCAACATCTTTGGTATTTACTTAGATTTATCAAGATGGCCTCAGGATTCCACACTTTTTCTTAGCAACCCCCAGTGGGGTCAACCTTCAGGAACCACTGCAGTCCTAATATACAAAATCTAGACTGAAAAATGAACACATTACGCAGTACGCAGGTTCACAGAAATGGCTTTAATGCATGATCTCAAGAGTAAAATATCCAGGCGGCATGTGTTTGCCTCTTAATACTTTTCTCCAACTTTTGGCAAACACCCCCCCCAACAAATCTGAAGGCAAAAATCGTGTGTGCATTCTGATCTGTCCAAACCCAGGTCACAGGAAACATTTACAGGTCCTTCTCAAAAAATTAGCATATTGTGATAAAGTTCATTCTTTTCCATAATGTAATGATAAAAATTAAACTTTCATATATTTTAGATTCTTTTTGAAGGTAGGACTCCTTCTTCAGCCTGACAGCATCCCTTACCGCCTGTGTCCACCAGCGGGTTCGGGGGTTGCCGCCGCGACAGGCACCGACCACCTTGCGGCCACAGCTTCGGTCAGCCGCCTCGGCAATGGAGGCGCGGAACATGGTCCACTCGGACTCGATGTCCCCCGCCTCCCCCGGGACGTGTTCAAAGTTCTGCCGGAGGTGTGAGTTAAAGCTCCTTCTGACAGGAGACTCTGCCAGACGTTCCCAGCAGACCCTCACAACACGTTTGGGCCTTCCAGGTCTGTCCGGCGTCCTCCCCCACCATCGGAGCCGACTCACCACCAGGTAGTGGTCAGTGGACAGCTCTGCCCCTCTCTTCACCCGAGTGTCCAAAACATGCGGCCGCAGATCAGATGAGACGACAACCAAGTCGATCATTGAGCTGCGGCCTAAGGTGTCCTGGTGCCAAGTGCACATATGGACACCTTTATGCTTGAACAAGGTGTTCGTTATGGACAATCCATGACGAGCACAGAAGTCCAATAACAAGACACCACTCGGGTTTAGATCGGGGGGGCCATTCCGCCCAACCACACCCCTCCAGGTCTCACTGTCATTGCCCACGTGAGCGTTGAAGTCCCCCAGCAGAACAAGGGAGTCCCCAGGAGGAGCACTCTCCAGCACCCCCTCCAAAGACTCCAAGAAGGGTGGGTAATCTAATCTGCTGTTTGGCGCGTAAGCACAAACAACAGTCAGGACCCGTCCCCCCACCCGAAGGCGGAGGGAGGCTACCCTCTCGTTCACCGGGGTAAACCCCAACGTACAGGCGCCGAGATGGGGGGCAACAAGTATGCCCACCCCAGCTCGGCGCCTCTCAGCGGGGGCAACCCCAGAGTGGAAGAGAGTCCAACCCCTCTCGAGGAGACGGGTTCCAGAGCCAGAGCCGTGCACCGAGGTGAGTCCGACGATGTCCAGTCGGAACCTCTCAACCTCGCACACCAGCTCCGGCTCCTTACCCACCAGAGAGGTGACGTTCCACGTCCCGAGAGCCAGCTGCTGCAGCCGAGGATCGGACCGCCAAGGTCCCCGCCTTTGGCCGGCGCCCATCCTGCACAGCACCCGACCCCTATGGCCCCTCCCACAGGTGGTGAGCTCATGGGAAGGGGGGCCCATGTTACCTCTTCGGGCTAAGCCCGACCGGGCCCCATGGGTAAAGGCCCGGCCACCAGGCGCTCGCCAACGTGCCCCACCTCCAGGCCTGGCTCCAGAGGGGGGCCCCGGTGACCCGCGTCCGGGCGAGGGAACGCTGAGTCCATCTGTCGTTTTCATCATAGGGGTCTTTTGGCTTGTGGGACCCCTGAAGCAGCTGATAGGTACCGACAGGCCAAGCGGGATGCGGCTCGGATGGTTGCTGAGGCAAAAACTCGGGCGTGGGAGGAGTTTGGAGAGACCATGGAAAACGACTTCCGTACGGCTTCGAAGCGATTCTGGTCCACCATCCGGCGTCTCAGGGGGGGAAAGCGGTCTGCCACCAACACTGTTTACAGTGGGGATGGTGTGCTGCTGACCTCGACGCGGGACGTTTTGGGTCGGTGGATGGAATACTTCGAAGACCTCCTCAATCCCACCAGCACGCCTTCCAATCTGGAAGCAGGGTTTGGGGACTTGGGGTCGGGCTCTCCAATCTCTGGTGTTGAGGTCACCGAGGTCGTTAAAAAGCTCCTCGGTGGCAAGGCTCCGGGGGTGGATGAGATTCGACCGGAGTTCCTCAAGGCTCTGGATGTTGTGGGGCTGTGTTGGTTAACGCGGCTCTGCAATATTGCGTGGACATCGGGGGCAGTTCCCTTGGATTGGCAGACCGGGGTGGTGGTCCCCCTGTTTAAAAAGGGGGACCACAGGGTGTGTTCCAACTACAGGGGGATCACACTTCTGAGCCTCCCTGGTAAGGTCTATTCAGGGGTTCTGGAGAGGAGGGTCCGACGGATAGTCGAACCTCGGATCCAGGAGGAACAATGCGGTTTTCGTCCTGGCCGTGGAACACTGGACCAGCTCTACACCCTCAGCAGGGTCCTGGAGGGTGCGTGGGAGTTCGCCCAACCGGTCTACATGTGTTTTGTGGACTTGGAGAAGGCGTTCGACCGTGTCCCTCGGGGGGCCCTGTGGGGGGTGCTCCGGGAGTATGGGGTACCGGGCCCCTTGATACGGGCTGTTAGGTCCCTGTACGACCGGTGCCAGAGTTTGGTTCGCATTGCCGGCAGTAAGTCGGGCTTGTTTCCAGTGAGAGTTGGACTCCGCCAAGGTTGCCCTTTGTCACGATCCTGTTCCTAACTTTTATGGACAGGATCTCTAGGCGCAGCCAAGGCGTTGAGGGGATCCGTTTTGGTGGCCTCAGGATTGGGTCTCTGCTTTTTGCAGATGATGTGGTCCTGTTGGCTTCATCGGAGCGTGATCTACAGCTTTCGGTGGAGCTGTTCGCAGCCGAGTGTGAAGCGGCTGGGATGAGAATCAGCACCTCCAAATCCGAGGCCATGGTCTTGAGCCGGAAAAGGGTGGGGTGCCTCCTCCGGGTCGGGGATGGGGTCCTTCCCCAAGTGGAGGAGTTTAAGTATCTGGGTTCACGAGTGAGGGAAAAATGGAGCGGGAGATCGATAGACGGATTGGTGGGGCATCTGCAGTTATGCGGGCGCTCTACCGGTCTGTCGTGGTGAAGAGAGAGCTGAGCCAAAAGGCGAAGCTCTCGATTTACCGGTCGATCTACGTTCCTACCCTCATCTATGGTCACGAACTCTGGTGGTGACCGAAAGAACGAGATCACGGATACAAGCGGCTGAAATGAGTTTCCTCCGCAGAGTGTCTGGGCTCTCCCTTAGAGATAGGGTGAGAAGCTCAGTCATCCGGGGGGGGGCTCAGAGTAGAGCCGCTGCTTCTCCACATCGAGAGGAGTCAGTTGAGGTGGCTCGGGCATCTGGTCAGGATGCCTCCTGGACGCCTCCCTGGTGAGGTGTTTCAGGCACGTCTCACCGGGAGGAGGCCCAGGGGAAGGCCCAGGACACGCTGGAGGGACTATGTTTCTCGGCTGGCCTGGGAGCGCCTTGGGGTTCCTCCCGAGGAGCTGGAACAAGTGGCTGGGGAGAGGGAAGTCTGGGCCTCTTTGCTTAGGCTGCTGCCCCCGCGACCCGACCCCGGATAAGCGGAAGAAAATGGATGGATGGATGGATATTTTAGATTCATTGCACACCAACTGAAATATTTCAGGTCTTTTATTGTTTTAAAACTGATGATTTTGGCATACAGCTCATGAAAACCCAAAATTCCTATCTCAAAAAATTAGCATATTTCATCCGACCAATAAAAGAAAAGTGTTTTTAATACAAAAAAAGTCAACCTTCAAATAATTATGTTCAGTTATGCACTCAATACTTGGTCGGGAATCCTTTTGCAGAAATGACTGCTTCAATGTGACGTGGCATGGAGGCAATCAGCCTGTGGCACTGCTGAGGTGTTATGGAGGCCCAGGATGCTTCGATAGCGGCCTTAAGCTCATCCAGAGTGTTGGGTCTTGCGTCTCTCAACTTCCTCTTCACAATATCCCACAGATTCTCTATGGGGTTCAGGTCAGGAGAGTTGGCAGGCCAATTGAGCACAGTAATACCATGGTCAGTAAACCATTTACCAGTGGTTTTGGCACTGTGAGCAGGTGCCAGGTCGTGCTGAAAAATGAAATCTTCATCTCCATAAAGCTTTTCAGCAGATGGAAGCATGAAGTGCTCCAGAATCTCCTGATAGCTAGCTGCATTGGCCCTGCCCTTGATAAAACACAGTGGACCAACACCAGCAGCTGACATGGCACCCCAGACCATCACTGACTGTGGGTACTTGACACTGGACTTCAGGCATTTTGGCATTTCCTTCTCCCCAGTCTTCCTCCAGACTCTGGCACCTTGATTTCCGAATGACATGCTAAATTTGCTTTCATCCGAAAAAAGTCCTTTGGACCACTGAGCAACAGTCCAGTGCTGCTTCTCTGTAACCCAGGTCAGGCGCTTCTGCTGCTGTTTCTGGTTCAAAAGTGGCTTGACCTGGGGAATGCGGCACCTGTAGCCCATTTCCTGCACACGCCTGTGCACGGTGGCTCTGGATGTTTCTACTCCAGACTCAGTCCACTGCTTCCGCAGGTCCCCCAAGGTCTGGAATCGGTCCTTCTCCACAATCTTCCTCAGGGTCCGGTCACCTCTTCTCGTTGTGCAGCGTTTTCTGCCACACTTATTCCTTCCCACAGACTTCCCACTGAGGTGTCTTGATACAGAACTCTGGGAACAGCCTATTCGTTCAGAAATTTCTTTCTGTGTCTTACCCTCTTGCTTGAGGGTGTCAATGATGGCCTTCTGGGCAGCAGTCAGGTCGGCAGTCTTACCCATGACTGCGGTTTTGAGTAATGAACCAGGCTGGGAGTTTTTAAAAGCCTCAGGAATCTTTTGGAGGTGTTTAGAGTTAATTAGTTGATTCAGATGATTAGGTTAATAGCTCGTTTAGAGAACCTTTTCATGATATGCTCATTTTTTGAGATAGGAATTTTGGGTTTTCATGAGCTGTATGCCAAAATCATCAGTTTTAAAACAATAAAAGACCTGAAATATTTCAGTTGGTGTGCAATGAATCTAAAATATATAAAAGTTTAATTTTTATCATTACATTATGGAAAAGAATGAACTTTATCATAATATGCTAATTTTTTTAGAAGGACCTGTAGTTTCAGGCCCTTTACGTCACGCTTAGTTGGGTCTCGAATCTTTCAGGGCGTGATGCAACTATTTTGCACAGTTGGACCAGAGTTTTCCTGTCAGTACTCCCTTCCAATCACCTCAGGCTCAGTCAGCTTGGATGGGGGCTTTGAGGAGACACTTTCAGGTTCAGACAGGCGCAAGTCTGATTCTCTCCGGACATAACGTGTCTAACTGAGGCCAAACAGTTGAAAGATGGTTTTAGTTCCCCAGGCTCTGAGGATCCTTCGGGTGTTTCTGTAAGTTCAGAGTGTTCTGCAATGAGGAAAACTTCTGGCTACTCACTCTGGACAAATCAGCATGTGATGACGGTTCTGGCAGAAGCATTTCCTTGAAGGATCTCTAAAGCTTAGTGAGTAGAAAAGTCCTTGGATATCTTTTTTATTTTTAATTGCTCCGTGGGACAAGCTCTCAGTTTGTACCAAACATCTTCCTCTATCCAGGTAATTTCATTTACCACAGCTGACTCTATTTAACATAGAAACATTGGAACAGTTGAAAGAAACCAGAGGCATCAGAGATTTTCTTTTATGTTTAATTTATTCTCAAACAAAAAATGTGTAAAATTGTGAGGGGATTAATAAAACAATTCAAATGTATTCAGAATCAGTCTGAAAAAAGGGAAACAGGGGTCCAAATTCACTTATGTCTTAGAGAGGCTGAAGCTGGATACATTGAAGAGAAAACTCAGTAGAAAAAGACCTTAATTCAGCCAAAAAATATGTAAAGTCTATTAAAATCCACACTTACAAACAAGCTTTCCAAATAAAACAAAATCTACAGGAATCAGAAGGTTACTGTTTGACTCCGTCTGCACTCAAATCACCTCTGCTTCTTTCCAGAAACCACGAGAGGAGATCCCTGGAGTTGCTCCGACACCTGGATGAGGAATGTGGGCGTTGTTAGAGCCTCCCCGCCTCCTTGAACCGGCCCAGCAGACCGTCATCTGCCCTCAGGGAGAAGTGCAGTGTCCGGGTTCTGTAGAACTGCGGGTTGGCCTGCAGGTTTTGGATGACGTCCGAGAGGAGGTGGGCTCGCTCCACGCCGCAGCCCGGAGCATCGTAGCCCAGCTTGGTGAAGTGGACGTGGAGGTGGTAGTAGGAGGGCTGGTAGTGCAGGTAGACCCTCAGCTTGCTGCCTGGAAGGTTGTAGTGCTGCAGGATGGCCTCCTGTATCACAGATGTTATCATCGTTTTTGGCTTGGAATTGTTTTAAATTGCTTTTAAAGGGGACATACTATGCCTCTTCTTAAAATGAGTTATGATTGGTCTATGATCTGTAGAAAACGTGTTAATGAAGTTCCTTGCAGAAAATCCTCCTTACGTAAAGCGATCTCACCAACTCAATTCCTCACAATTTTAGTCCCTTTCCGAATAAGCTCTTTAGAGGGGTCTATCACTTTTATGCAAATTAAGGGGTTGCAGACCACGCCCACCCATCTTGTTACTAGGCTGCTGGTTCGCCACTGATCCTGGCAAAATTTAAAAATAAATAAATGTGGAAATAAATACATTAAAAAAACACAATTGTAAATAAGTAAATAAATAATGTGTAAATGCATAATTTTTTTTATACGTTTCCATAAATATTTATTTATGTATTTCAATTGAATTTCCTCACATATTTACTTCCAATTTTGCTTACACATCAATTTACTTATTTTCAAATTGATTCGTTCATTTTTAATTTTGGCAGGAATCAGTCCTCCATATTGAACACATGAGAATAGCATGGACTTTGACTTGGTGGACGGGGTCTGACTGGTGAGGGGCGGTTATATGCGACGTCACAACAAGGTACTTTTTCAAACGGCTTGTAGATCCACAAGATTTCTGACAGCAAACAGTAGCAAAAAAAAAGAAGATGGTTTTTAATCATGCTTGGAGTGTTTACAGAGGCAACAGAGAGCCAAATGGCAACACAAAACGTTTAAGAAATGTGACATTTGCATATGTCCCCTTTAAGTTAATTATTTTTGCTCTAGTGACACAAAGACACTCCACTAGGGGGAGCCAAAGAACATCTAAAGCTTACCTTTCCTCTCTGGAAGATGTTCTGCAGCAGTGGGAGATGCTCCGATGACAAGTGTCTGAGACTCTTTATGTCTTTCTGACGAGCTATAGCAATCAGGTACAGGTCATCTACCTGAAACAGGATAAATGATTCTCTGAGACTTGATAGAGGACTACTCCACCTCAACTGGTTGCCGAGTAAACGTCTCTTCTAGCCAAAACTTTGCTCCAAAGGTGCATCGGAATGCAAAACAAGACTTCCGGGAACAATTTTCTTTCGGACAGGTGAGACCAAAGTGTCGATGTTTGGCTGCATCAATAGAAACACCTCAGATCGGTGATGATTTGGGCTCGTTTTAGATTTTCAAGCCCGGGTACGAACCTTGTCTCAGCTGGTGAACAAGAAGTAGTCTATGGAGTTTTCCCACTAATAGCTTTTGGTTTCATCTTTGTTTGCCTAATAGTAAAAAATCTGAAATCTGTAGTGTGCGTTTAAATACTTCAATTCAAAACTACTTTATTTATCCTAAGGGGAAATTAAACGTCGTCCAAGGATCTTCAAAGAGACGTTGTGGATGGTGATGCTGTGGGCAGGAAGGATCTCCGGTAGCAGTCAGTCTTGCATTGAATCTGAAGCCTCTGACTGAAGACTGTTGCTACATGACAGTCTCATGGCTGTCATGACGCTCAAACAGCTCAACATCCAGGCAGCAGAGACGATATTCCGCAGTAACATGTCTTTGAAGACATCATCAGATGTTGGCAAGCACTGCTAATCCACCTCATTTGCCTTTTGTTGCCGCTCCACTTTAAAGTGCAACTCACCTCCAAATCAACTTTTGTTGCTGTCCAATAGTGCTGCCAACATGTCTGGTCATTATTTTGGGTATTTCAGTACATTTTAGTAAAAATATAAATTCTCTACCAAAGACTTCACCTGCATTGCCTACTGGCAGGGGTGAGAGGGCCTGGTGGCATTAAATAGCAGCCGTGCTGTCCGGTCTGGGGATTTGGAGCAGTCTATAGGCTTTATGACAATAACTGCATTTTGAATTTTTTATAAAGAAATAAAAAAGCATTTGCGCATTCAGGTCTGAAACATAACTCAAAAGTGGACTATGGAGCAGCTAGGGCTACGTGAAGCAACACCAGTCATAAGAACGAGTAACAGGAATTGGTACAAAAGCGACGCCTTACTGGGAGCCATAATGATACGCTGGGGTTTGGATATGATGCTCGGTGAAACTAGAAAATATCCATCTTCTGTTAACGAAAGTATTTTTGTCACCCAAGAATAGATGGTGGTAATACCCCAACTGCAGCCACAAAACCATGATGAGTTGAAAAGCAGATGCCAAGGATCCAGAGCAGTGGTGAAGAGGAAAGGGAAAAGGAGGAATTTCAAACCATCTCCATCAATCATATTGGGCAATGTGAGATCGCTGGCAAACAGGTTGGATGCTGAGGACCCTCTGGAGATTAGTGTGCAAAAAAGGATTCTTCATAAAATGAACATTATGGACAACCCTGAGTGTCCTCTATATCAGACTGTCTTAACAACTACAGAGCCTCTTCAGTCAGAGGCTTCTTCAGATCTGCAGACTGCTACAGGAGATCATCCCTACCCACAGCCATCAACATCTACAACAAATCTTTGAAGGAACTTGGATAATGAGTTACAACAACATTTAATTTCCCTTTGGGATTAATAAAGTAATTTTAAACTTGAAAGGACAAACTTTTCTTCTTTTTTTTTGCAATATATTTGCTAGGAAAGGTCTGATCTTTCACCTGTTTTTGGTCCCACTTTAAATCGGGAAGCAGAACAAATCCGACCTCAGGGTCCGGATCGTCGTAAACTATCCTGTCTGCCTCTGCCTTCTTCTCCAAGATGTTGTAGACCCACTGGAGGAGGAAGACGAAACGCAAATGATTACGGCTCCCTCCAAACCGCGACGTGTCACAGAGAAGACGGCGGATTCAGGGAACCGACCTGCAGGCTCAAACTCTGCTCCTGAATGTAGGGCAGAGTGACAGAGCGGTAGTCCTCCCCCGTCTCTTCCACCAGGAAACTCTCCTGGCGCTGGTACTTCTTCACATGCTTCTCTGTGGCCGGACACACCACTGTGGCCTTGATCTCTGCAAGACGACAAAGAGAAACAAAACAGCCGATAATCCCGACCGAGCAGGCCTGATGGCTTGAAAATTATGACGTACATCTTTGCCCTGGAAACGTTTCGTCAACCCTTAAACGTTCATGTGGAATTAGGATTTTATGTGATAGATCAACACAAAGTTTGTGGAAGGAAAGTGATTTATGGTTTACAAATAAAAAAATAAAAAACACGTAATAAGCAGAGGTGGGTGGTAACTGGTTACATTTACTTGAGTAACTTTCTGGAAAAAAATGTTCTTTAAAGAGTAGTTTTGCTATGCCGTACTTTTTCTTTTACTTGAGTAATATTACTATGAAGTATTGCTACTCTTGAGTAAAAGTTCTGGATGAGTAAATTCACTGAATGAAGAGCAAACATATTTTAACCAAAAATACACCAGACACGGTTTATTAAAGGAGACCTCCTGTTTCTACACAAGCTTTGTTTTTCTATGGAATCTTCTGTCTGTTGAACTTGTTGTTGCATTTTGAGGTCAAGTGAATTTACAGTAAACGTCATAAATTGTCACTGGAAGTCACTTTATACCTTGTTCTAAGATATATTTATTAACTACTTACTTTAACTATTGGTATTATATTGAAAAAAATTGATATATAAAACTCTTTAAAATACCAGACTTTTCCCATAACTTTATATTTTTGTCTGTCTAATGACATAATTTAATAAATATTAGATCAGATGTTTTTTTGTTTTTTTTTTACTATTACTCGAGTAATTCTTTTTGGACGGCTACTTTTTTTTTACTTTACTTAAGTAACAACATGCTGAAGTGATGCTACTCTTACTCGAGTACAATTTTTGGGGTGCTCCACCCACCTGGGGTAATAAATAAGGGAAAATGGTTTAGATCAAATAATATTCATGTAGCAGAACGGCCCAGTCAAAAGTCTGGACCTAATATCTGATCCAAATCTTCAGAATCATATGTGGCACTGTATCCTGCCCCGGAGTTACCATTGAGGTGAGGGGGGGCCTGGAGACGATAGGAGCTGTAGATGTCGTTTCTCATCTCCAGCCTGAGCTTGGAGCCTCCGAAGAGCTCGGCCAGGGAGTCTTCTCTGATGGGGGTCTTCTCCAGGACCACCACCGCGTCACGGTCAGCGATCTGAAGACGACACGCAACGACACTTCTACACAACTATCCGTCACAATCACTTCAAAAGTATATAAACAACAAAAACTAAAGATAGGACTACTATTTTGAAATAATAAATCGGAAGAGAATAACATGCCGCCCTTTTACAACTTGATCACACGCAGTGTTCAACAAATATGAAAGGTTAAAAAAAACCATCCAGTCAATGAGATTATCTTAACCTCATTCGGTCAGCAGAACAAACCGAACGCTTTGTATTAATAACGTGATATTCGCTGAAATGAAAGACGGAACCACCTTTCCGTGGACGAACATGATTTTCTCCCGGGCAGAATCACTCAGCACGCTGGATGTTGTGAACTTAGAGAGAACATGTTCCCACTCAGACTCATCTCCGCGCTCTTCTCCATCCGCTTTCGTCCTTTTGGCATCCCGAGATAACTCTTCGCTTTCAGCGATGGAAATTTCACGTTTAGCCGCGACGTTCGCCATGTCCGAACTGCTGCTGCGATCAAAGATCGTCTCCGCATGACAGGAGGGCTCACTCAGCACAGGACTCATAGTCTCAGCTGAGAAAACCCTGAGTATGTGCATCAGTTTTTTTTTCCAAGTAAACTTTTCAAAATGGGTTGCAAGTAAAACACTTATTAAAAATATCAGTAATAATAACATATCAGTATTTATATGAAACGAAAAAACAACAACAAACATTGTGGCTAAAATGTATTTGTGTGACTATGGTGTAAAATAAACATTTCATATTTTTTTCAAGTAAACGATTAGTCAACCCATCATAAGAGAGAAAATATGATCTTTTTTTTGGAAAATCTTCATCATTTGTAACTAAAAACTAAATAAGAAGAAATGGCAAACAATTTGATTGTGTTAAACTTTGGTTGTGTTTTAACAGTCAACTCCAAATGTGTAACTGATAAATAAAACGATTTTGTCTTTTTGTTTAAATTATTTCATTATTTAAATGACAATCCCACAAGAAACGATTTCATGTTTTTTCTTGCAAATTGCTTACTCTTTGCATTTTTAAATTGATTCATTTTGAATTCACTTTAACCAGTGCAGTAATCATAACAATTATGAAGTATACGGTAATGACAACAAACAAAAAGACAAGGACAAAATATGTATTTAAAACTATGTAAATAGGTATATTAATAATCATGTTTTACTTCCCTCTCTTTGCATTAATTTCACAAGCCTTTTGCTTTGTCCATATAATTTCTTATGTGAAACTTGACAAATTTAACTTAATACGCAATTGTTTTTTTCAATTGGGAAAAGGTTTCGCTCTAATAATGTTAAAAGACAAGAGAAGAGATTAGGAAATTACTGATAGCCTTTTTGTGTATTCACCTCACAGATTGACTGAGATTTCCATTTTAGCAATTTTGCACAGAGTGGGACATCTTTCGGTTTTCATTGCGCTCAGTTTTGAGACGATCAGGAACTCCGGTGTTCGCGTCTTAAAATTTCAATATGAGGCCGTTATTCAGTATCAGCTACCGATTTTGGACTGTGAAAAAAAATGTTTTAAAGGCAAAAATGAATAATAGTTAAACAAAAAACAATTTAAAAAAACATGTGCCAGATTTCTCTGCTCCAGCGAGATGGTAATAAGATTGGTTAAATAAAAGATGTAATGTGTACCTATACACATTTATATGTAATAACATGGTCTTCATTTGCGTGCCTCAACGTGTCTACACCACAATACTGTCTTTTTTTCATTTTAATTGTTAAACAGGTTATTTGAATAAGAGACAAAAAAAACCCCAAACGTTTCCAGAAGAAAAAGTAGATAATAAGCGACACTTTCTCCTTCTCAAAAACGTTCTTAATTGGCAATAAACCTGCTACGCACTAAAAAATGATTGATACGTCACTTAACCAGTAGACTCCTTCCCTCGTGCCAGTGGGCACGCTGAATGGACCAATGAGCAGGCAGCACCTCTCTGACGCATTAAGAGGAAGTTATTTAAGCAGCAGCTGTGTTTATCATGTTGGTAGCAAAGTGTGAGAAAGCTCACTCACATGAAGTTCTTTAAGCATCGCAGAAATGAGCCTGGGAGTTTCTACACGGCTTTTCCTGCTGCTCCTTCGTTTGCTGACACTTGCTGCGGCCAGAGCAGGTGGATAACCCGACACACAGGACGACGTAACTTAAACTTAACAGGCTTCCGTTGTAAAAAAAAAAAAAAATGAGTACAATGTATGTTTGACATTAGGTTATGTGAATGTTGTCGGTGTTTTTGTAACTTACTTTGCGATAACGAGGACTTATTATAGAGTTTATTTAGGCTCGGACGCCAACGTTAACTGTGAATTCAGTTTGCTCTCTGTGGGGCTTTTTTGATGTATGAGCTGGACATAATGAAGAAGTGAAAGTGGCTAGGATCTGTTGGTCCGATACACCTGTTTTTTTTTCTTCTTAAAACAAAAACGTTTCCTGTCAACAATTTATTTCATTAAAGTGTTTCCAGTGTTAAACCCTCGATGTCTGTTCGTTTTCAGAGAGGAGTAATGTCCTTTTCATCGTGGCAGATGATCTGCGGACATCCCTGGGTTGCTATGGAGACACACTGGTGAAATCTCCCAACATTGACCAGCTGGCATCCAAAAGCCAAAGCTTCCTTAATGCATACGCCCAGGTCAGTACAAGCTGAACTGTAAGGATAACGGGCGTAAAGGTAAACAGAGGTTAGTTTTGAAACTACCAAAGTTGACCATTGTAGTGTTTAAAGTCCATTTTTAATGAGATGACTGGGAAAGTGACAGTCACTGGAGTTTTCTGCAGATGTATGAAGCACTGGATAACATCACTGCAGGTCAGCTGGCCTAAAGATGGCTCTGTTTGCCACTTCCCGTGGACAGCCCTCTTCAGGTCACCCAGCAGATATTTTTTCTATCACTTTCAGCTCTAGGCCCTGGTTGGGGCTATTTCCAAACCTGAATCTTCTGGGGAAGCCGCTCCTTGGTTTATTTAGATGTGTGCTTTGGGTTGTTGTCATGGTAACAAAAGTTCATCTTCAGCTTTCTAGGAAAGTTCACAAGGTTTTGTGCGAACACTTGACTGGTGTTTGGCGCCATCCGTGCGTAACGTCCCAGTTCAAAGTGCTGAAAAATGGCCCCAAAGCATGATACCGTCACCACTGTGCTTCACTGTGGGTATAGCTTTCTTTTAGTTTTCTGCAGTGTTGTTTCTGTGCCAGCGTATGGAATTTGAACTAAATAGTTTCATCCTTAGTTTCCTCAGACTATCCACTGCCTTCCATCCTTTGACAGTGTTTGTTCTTTCATCCAGAAGGTAATCAATACTACCCTTTCCTCAGGCTGTGTCCCACAGTGTTTTAAACAGGCCATTGTGCAACCACTTTAAATAAAGCAGAATCTAGATCAGACATGTCTTTCAAATTTTAGACCAATATCCAAACTAAAGTTTCCTTCTAAGGTCATTGAGAAAGTTGTTCCTTCTCAGCTTTAGGGTTATTTGTCCCCTAATGTCACTGAAAGTGCTCTATTAAGAGTTTTTAATGATCTTCTTATAATCGTGGATTCAGTGTTTTAAATCCCACCTACAGGAAAGGTCGTTCTGTTAATTTGGGCCCTTTCATGTCCAAAACGGCATCTGTGACCAGTGGTGTACCTCAGGGCTCCATGTTGGGTCCAGCGCTTTCCCCCCCTCTGTATATGTTACCATTTGGTTCCATTTTCAATAAGCATAATATTATTTTCCACTGCTTTGCTGATGACCTTCAAATCTATTTGCCCCTTAAATCTGACAGAGACGCAAACTCCATTGTTGCCTTACTGGATTGCTTGAAGGACATTAAACAATGGATGTCTATCAACTTCTTCAAAGTAAATGATTTAAAATGTGAGATTTTACTTTTTGGCAATCCTGATCTTTTAGATAGTGTTGTTAGTCCTCTTGGCACTTGTTCTTGTGTTCTTTTAAAAAAAATTTTTTAAAACCCTGTGTCAAAAACCTTGGAGTGTTTTTAGATGGTTCTTTTAAGTTTAACAGACAGGTGAGTGCAGTTGTCCAATCAGGTTTGTATCATTTAAGGCAGTTAGCCAGGGTTAAGCCATACGTTCCTGCTGATTTCTTTGAGCATGTTATCCATCTGGTTTAACTTCTATAACTCCCTCTACCTTGGCCTGGACCGGTCCTCCCTATGTCGTCTTCAGCTGGTCCACAATGCGGCAGCCCGCTTGCTGACTGGCACCAGTAAGCGTGACCCCATGACCTCGGTTCTGGCGGCTCTCCACTGGCTTCTTGTTTGTTACAGGATCCATTTTTAAAATTCCTTCATGGCCTGGCCCCATTTTATATTTCTGAGCTGTTGACAGTTTATGGTGCTGGCAGAAACATGAGGTCCAGCTCTCGGTCTCTAAAAGACATGCAGTGACAGAGCTTTTTCAGTGGCTGGTCCTAGGTTATGGAACAGCCTACCACCTCACATAAGGACCACACACTGTTTAGAGCATTTAAAATCCCTACTCCTATTTGATCTGACTTTTCATGCAGATTGATTTGAGCATTTTAACAGTTTTTATTATCTATTGATAAATTATTTTCTTAACTTATCTTGTTTAATCTATTACTGCGTGCATTTACATTTTATTTCTACTATTTTACCCCCCTTTATTGATTGTTACTGTGCTGTGTTTCCTGTCTTCTTCAGCGCTTTGGGACAGCTTGTATCACTGTGAATGTGCTATAGAAATAAGTTTGACCTTGACCTCAGACTACATAGCATTTAAAAAAATATTTTGGCAGACTTTAGGTGTATGTGGTGTTTTATTTTTTTAAACTAATTTTACCTCTGTTTGGATGACCATCTTTTACGTAAAGGCACCTTACCCCATAGTCCTTCCACATAAAGAATTTAAGAGATTGTTTTCACATTCAGCAGCTTTCCAGAAATTTCTGGAGCTCATTTAATGTTACTGAAGAGCCCTTGGCAGCCTACCTAACCAGCTTTCTTGTCTTTTTGTTTTTTATCAGCTTTAGAGACATGTCTAGTTAATGCTATTGTCACTGCTGTACCTTTTTTGTATTAGCTGATTATTAGAAAATAAATTATTTCTATTGTCCCACACCGGGGGAAATTCAGGTGCAACAGCAGCAAAGTGACAAAGTCACACAAAGATAAAAAACTGAATTAAGAATACTATACTGTACAGTAACAGCAGAATTTCATCACAAAAATACTGTGCAGTTATTAAAAATGTAATACTCCGATTCAAGAAATGTGCAAACTAAGCAAGATAATTAAAAAAAAATTGTTAATGTATGGAAAGGACTATTTACAAGAAGTGAAGAATTGTGTGAACAGAGACGTGCAAATACCAGCAGAGATGTTACTCAAAATGAGAAAAACGGTCCATATACCAGCAGCAGGGATATACCGATACGCCCTGATTATCGGGATGGCTCTTAAAGTAAGCCTAGCAGATATTCTTGCCGTGTGGTGTGTTCACGGCGCTCTGGTGAGCTCAGAAGGACATCGGGACCACTCCGATTGCTAATCGGGGATATTCAACATGTTGCATTGTCTTACCCGATATTGCAGCGTGTGTGGTGTGTTGCGAGGACAACCCAGCATGTGGCCTGGTAAATGTGACGTGTAACCAATCAGAAAGCGAGGTGACACTCAGCGATACACCGGCTCACTTGACCGGAGCCCACAAACGTATAGAAACAGAAATCAGTCAGAGCAAAGTGAGTGGGGGGAAAAAAACAAACAAAACAAAAACAATAATTCATCTCCATATTTTTTGTATAGAAAGTAGAGCTGCTGTTTCTACTTATTTATCCATTTATCCAATGCCTCCTCTCCCTCTGCAGCAAGCCGTGTGTGCGCCCAGTCGAACATCCATGCTGACCAGTCGCAGACCGGACACAACCAGGCTCTATGACTTTAACTCCTACTGGAGAGTCCACTCGGGGAACTATACCACTCTGCCGCAACATTTTAAATCTGAAGGCTACTACACCATGTCAGTGGGCAAGGTGTTTCATCCAGGTAACTATGTGTTCTGGGGAAAAAAGCCATTTAAAATCATTCTGAATCTTACATTCACCCCCTCCTGGTGTCTCATGTTAAGTTTGTTTGTGTTTCTTTTCTTAGGAATTGCTTCAAACCACACTGATGACTACCCCTACAGCTGGTCTATCCCTGCATATCACCCATTTTCATTTAGATTTGAGAAACAAAAGGTATGAATGAAGCGATTACAACTCAGTTATTGCCCTGTATGGCAGTGTAACAGCTGGCTCTTCACCAGGAACACAACTTATCCCTGGCTAATGTTTGATAGGAATCTCCTGTGGTCTGAATGACAAACTCTTTCAACAAGGTAAATTGATTAGCACGCAACCTGTGCAGAAGAATCAATTGAATTGACTGAATCCTCAGTAGTAGAAGAATGGTGCACAGTAAAAGCACTGCTGACCACTGAGCTGTGAAAAGGTTTCTGCTTCATATTTGTTATAATCACTGGATTAAGAAGGATTCAGACATCTAGTTAAATGCTTTAAAGTGCTAACAAATGAAACATGGTATAGTAGGTTTCTTTGAAACTAAATAAAAATCTAAATGTACTTAGTTTTATAGTTGTGTAACCTGTATAACCTTGTTAGTTAGTTAGAACACATTCAAGTTATTGTTCTTTGTGCGACTTTGTCAGTGTTTCACATCATTGTGGAGGAATTCAGACTAAGTCATGCTGTCATGGATTTTCTGCTGATTGGGACCATTCTCCTGTTTCAGTCCAGAGTAATCTGTATGACACGTGGCTTCACATGTAACTTTGCTGACAAAAAAGAAGACCTTTTATTTACAATCATGCCTAAAAAGGCTTGCTTGTCCCGTCTTAGACAAGAAATAATTGTTCCTGCACAAACCTTTTAACATGTTAGGTAAAACAGGAGATGGAGCTCTTAATTTCTTAAAATTTCTAGGCATAGTTTCTGTCTTGTAAATTATTTTTAGAGATTTGCTGGTTGCAGTTAGTTTGAATTGATACAGATTTTCAATTTTTGTCTGTACTTTAATTTTTGTTTCATTAAATGTATTTAATTTTGCACATGGTTAGGCACCGCCTCCGTCGAAACAACGTTCAATAAAAAGAAAAAGAAAAACACTTCTTAATATACCACCATGATTGAAAAGGAGCAGAAAAAAGCAAGTCTTATACCAGCCCCTTTCTTAAACATAAAAAAACAGATAGATGGTCTGTCAGTCAATTACTTGACAATCAACACTATCAAATATAAGAATCATATTTCATCCATTTACAGTCTCCATAACCATCATTCAGTTCATACATTCTAAGTAATTGTTTTTATACATGGCTTAAACGAAAACAAGCACACATCCTCAGCTCATTCTATAATAAGTTCCACAATTTGACATCACATATTGAAATGCATCTCTGTTTTAAAGTAGTCCTTGCAAATTGATGTTTAAAATGAGACTTCCTTCTGTTGTCCTGATTTTCTGAACTAAACAACTTCTGCAAACCTGCTAGAAATACTTGACTTTTTGCCTTGTACATAACTGATGTGTTAACTGATTAAACTAAATCTTTAAGTTTCTCTTTGAATATCAATTCCATTGATGGTCAAATTAACTTTTCCGTACTTTTTCCTTTTTGAAAAACCATAAACCTGGTTTTCTTTAAATTTAATGATCCGTTTTTGTTAAACCGTTTTTTAAAAGTTTGACCATTTTATTGATTATACTTTCTGATAGAACTTTTCAATCATCTCCTGAACTAAAAAAGTTTGTTGTCTGCGAATAAAACAAACAGCTTTGACACGTTGATAATATCATTCATGTACAAAATAAAGTTTAGGTCCCAAAACGGACCCTTGTGGCACACCACATTCTATCTTCATGCACTCTGATATATTACCAGCAAACTGTACATATTGCTGTCTGTTATCCAAATAATGCTTAACCATTTTAAAAGTACTCCTCTCACCATATGTTTGTAATTTGGAAAGTAAAATGGAATGCTCTAAATTGTCAAATGTTTTTAAACCAATAAAAACCCCTATTGTATATTTAGTTTTCAATTGAGGTTGTAATTTCTTCGACTATTTCCATTAGTGCCAAAGCTGTCGATCTATTTGATCTAAAACCATACTGACTCTTACTCAGTAACTTTTTTTTTTCAATAAAATTATAAAATGTTCATGCAAATAGTTTTTCCAAATACTTTTGAGAATTGTGAAGGTAATGACACTGGTCTGTAATTAATAGAGCTTTCTTTATCTCCTGTTTTTAAATGATGGGATAACTTTTGCTACTTTCATTCTGTCTGGAAAAACACCTGTATGGAAAAGAAAGAGATTTTAAATATAACTTGGTGGTTGTTATCGAAGTTCTTTAATAAAAAGGATGAGAGAGATTCCTGCAGATACTCAGAGGTTTTAATACAGACTTGGTTGATCAAACAAGGAGGTGCAGCGTTAACAGAGAAAATATGCGATACTGACCTGCCTTCCAAAACAAGACACAGGATTATATAGGTTCAGTAATCATGAGCCTATCACCTATGATATTACGAACAAACATTTCTCAGTCGGTAAGCATTTGACTCATTAGGCGTAGAAGATTTGATATAGAAGCATAATCAATGTATGTCAGGACGTTCTTAGACGTAAGAGTTTCCATGCCAACCCAGGCTGTAAGAGTCTGAATCAGCAGGTTTGTCCTGACCTAAATTCATACAGTGTCACATAATCAGATTGGTCACCATATCATAAAGAAAAGTCACGTGGTAACTATCAGTAACTATCAGTATGTGAACTACACAGAACAGATCATTCTTAACATTACATTTCTTCCACAATAGTGGTAATAGTCTTTTTTTACTATAGCCAAATCAATCCCATCACTATAATGTCTTATTTTTGGTTTTAGTCACAATAGTTCTAATGTCCTTTTCACTTCTCCAAAAAATGTAGATTGCAATACTCTACTGCTTTTATTCCAATCACCTTCTACTTGCCCATCACTGTGCTTTTTAATAGAATTTGCAAGATTAGGTCCTACATTAACAAAACTGAGTTAAATTAATCTACTACTTCATTCATGTTTCCAATAACCTTATTATTGTCATTACTGAAATGCGTGGGTAGGACTGTGGACGCAGAACTATTGGCTATGACTTTATTTTTGATTTTCCAAGTCCCTTTAATATTTTTGTTTTCTTTCAACCCTTTGTTGTAATAATCTCTTAGTTTGTCTCAGTATCCTTCAATTTGTTTTTATAAAGCTTGTATTGGTTTTCAGCATTCTTTGTTCTGAGTTTTATAAAATCCTTGTAAAGTTTATTTTTCTCTTTGCATGCATTCTGCAAACCCTTTGTTATCCAAATGTTTTTATTGTCATTACTTTTATATATGCATGTTCTTTTTGCACAATGGTTATTATAGAGTGACAAGTAAAAAGTATCATACGCAGCGTTTACCTCTAAGACATAAACCCCATTCCAATCCTCTTTTAGGTGATCTTCCCTGAATGTAGTAATTGTAGCATCAGTTCTTTCTTTTGCATATATGTATGCCAATTTTCTTCTTTCCTTTTCTTCTGTTGCCAATCATATATAGCAAATACAAGTTAATAATCGCTTGAAATGTATTACTAGCCCATTGTAACAGTGTTCCCCAAGACATTTATAAAGATATTGTCAATCAAGGTTGCACAAGTCGAAATTATTCTACTTGGCTTAGTAATCAGTGGGTGTAATCCTCGACTATATAGTGCATCCAAAAAAATCAGATTTGAAAACATGTTTAGTCACATTCAGAAAGTCTATATCAAAGTCTCCACACATACAAGTTTTTTTTTTTTCATTTAACTTCTCCATTAATTTCTCCAAACTATCTTTAAATGTATCTACATTTGGTTTTCTGTAAACAAAAGTAGCAATAATATTTCTCATCCTTTCCATTTTAATTTCCACAGTCGCATTGTCATATTTTCAGCCTATGCATTTCAAATAACGGTCAACATACAGGGCCGCACCCCCTCCCCTCTTATGGTTTCTATTATTATATTATAACTCGTAGCCCTTAATATTAAAATTAGGGCCGGGACTCGATAAAAAATAAAAATCTAATTAATTAGAGGCTTTGTTATTAATCGAAATTAATCGCATTTTAATTGCATATAAATATTTGACCTGAGAACAGTAAGTTTTTCATATGGATTTTTAGTATACCATTGAATAATGACTGAATACATAAGCTTAAGCCACAAAATATTGTTTTTTTGTTCAGTTTTGTTAAGTGTAGCAATAGCATATTTAGAAATATAGTAGCCTACATTTCAGAAATTCAGGTACCCTTTAGGTAGGTAGACCTTCTGTAAACTGTTTTTTTTAAGTAAAACACAATACTTTCAAGTACATTCAGAGCATTGGAAACCCTGACTATTACTGTAGAAAACATCTCTCTGTTGCTTCCGAGGCCATAACAGACTTTGTTGATTTACCTACAGCTGGTTTAAAAAAATATAATTAATTTCAGTCCAACTCTCAATAACCTTGGCCAAAACAATAGAGTTCAAAATAAAGTGCCAGTTGCACCAACAACACAATACATAGTTCAATATAAAGTGTACCATTTAACAACATTTCCCATCCACGGGGCCAACCAAAACGGTCTCATCAGCTTCTTTGTCCATGTTCACTGGGGTTTGTTAACTGTCTAATGAACGCTAGTTGGTGCTCCAGTATATTCGGTCTGCCGAAACTCATCCAATAAGCAACGTTCCGCGGTGCAAAAATAAGTGTGATTAAAATGCGTAAAAAATGTTTAACGCGTTATTTTTGTGTAGTTAATTACTCTTAACGCGTTAAAGTCCCGGCCCTAATTAAAATCAATACCTTTCTCTCAGTTTAACCATGTTTCAGATAAGGCTATCAAGCCAAGGATATCTCACTCCCACTCGCTCACTCAAAAGTACAAAACTGACTGGTGATAGTTACCAGTAGTACCTGAGCACCAGAGAAGGGAAACTGTTGGGACTACTGATCTGTATCTCTGTCATTATACAGGATGCATTCACAGCAGTCCTGTTGGTCCGCTTTAACCGAACTCTAATTCATTTCACCACAAAGTCTGGTTCGTTCAGGGAGGTGTGAATGCGCAGTCGAACTCTGATGCGGACCAAAAAAGCGAACTTTGGTCCACCTAAAAAATTTTGGCGTCTGCTCAGCTGAAGTGAACTCCGGTGCGGTTCGACTGCATATGTGAATGCCTGCTCTAAAAGCAGGAAGCGGAGTATAGCGCAGGGCATTCTGGGTAAATGCAGCCAAAACAACCACGCAATAACTCTGCCTGGTTCTCTGCTCATGCTGAGCCTATTGCTGCAAGATATTTGTCTGGTACATTTGCCAAAGACAACTGAGTAATCCAAAAACTGTTAAAATCTGATGTCCCTTCATGTTCAGATTTCACGGAACAGGAAGTAGCCGTGTTCAGTGCTTCTTGGTGCGGTGCCACCACAGGCGAGGAAGTAAATATGTTTCTTAAATGGTTCAGTTTGTTTGACAAAGTGCAGTGTGAAAGCAAACTGCATCAGTTAAAAAAAGCAACATTTTGCATTTTTGGTCTACTGGACTCTCAGGTGTGAAGTGACCAAAGACTCTCATTGCATTTGGTGGATGATTGAAAGCAACATGTAGCTGGATTTGGACTTCAACCTCCCCCCTCTCAGTACCAGTAATGTTTACATTCTTCTGCTTTTCCTCATTGAAGAGGAGTAATTAAGATCTATCCATCTCATCACCGTTGAAAAGCATTGATGTTAAGCATTGGTTCAATTCACGTTTCTTTCTCTATTGTCACTGTAACAAAATAAGCAGCCTTGGTGTCCCCTTATGACAAACTTTAGTGGTAGCTGGGAGTTCTGTTTTGTTTCGGTTCCATATGTTGAAGTTGCGCAGCAAAGCATATAACCATGTTCTTTTGCTCAGCACATGGATGTTTCACATGTGTATAGGATTAAAGCAATCCTTTGACACCTAGTACGTACCATCTTCCTCAGTTTACCTTGAGGGATACATTTGTGCTAGGCGGTCTATTTCTATAATTTATTGAGAAACAGAAACATTCAGAAACGATAAAGGTTGCCTTTAAAATTCAATGGGAAGTACAATACTTGTGGCCTCGCAGGCAGTTCGTGGGGCAAATATTAAACTATTTTAAAAGATGAAGACATTGCAGACAGTAGTATGAGTATTCTATTCAGTTAATTTATACAGCGCCGATTCACAACAGATGTCATCTCAAGGAACTTTACAAGAAAAGACATTTCAATACAAACATTCCAATCAGTTTAAAGTTTTAGCTAGTTTTCTATGTAAGGAATCCCAGCAGATTGCATGGAGTCATTGACTGGCAGTTAGTTGATGCAGACTCTAACCACAGCAATCCCTCATACTGAGCAAGCATGTAGCGACAGTGGAGAGGAAAAACTCTCCTTTAACAGTTTAAAGTAAAATGTACCACTCCATCCTCCAGCAGCACACTGTTCAATACAGATGAAGACTTTTGGGTTGAAAGTTAATTTTACAGAAAGATGATGACCCAAAGCATTTTTCCAAACTTTGTCAGGGTTACAAAGATAATAAGAGGAAGGTGTTCTTTGAAAGCTGGAGTTGCACCTTCAGTCTCCAGACCCCTCTTCAGTTGTGCTTATCAGATTGGTGGGGGAGGTGAAACTGTTGTATATTTTTGGTTTTATAATAAAAATGACTATCAGTTGAAACTACCCACAGTAATGTCTGCGAACTTGAGGATCTTCCCAGTGGATTTGCAATCAGTAGTTTAGAGACTAAAGATTAGGGCCGCAACAACACAACCTGGTGGTATTCCTGTATAAATAACTTGGATGTATAGTGGAAGTCTACGACTTCAACTATAGCAATGGCGGACAGAGCAGAGATTTGTTTACGTCTGAAGACTGATCCTAGCTAGTCAAGTCAAGGTTTTAGGGTACATGGTGAACTTGTTCAGGTTTAGCCTAACAACACCTCCATACTCACTCCCTTGGATCAAACTAAATTTATTCTCTGCCATGTCTCTTATCAAATAGAGCCTGAGCACTGAGAATGCACGTTGTGGACTGTTGCTGTGATCAAGACAACTTTGAGCTGCCCAGATACACAGGAACAGCTTTAAGTCGGAGGACTCTTATCAGACATGTTCAAGTTACGTTATTGCAGGTCTTAAGGTGAAAGTTTGATATAAAGGAGCACAACAAATGTAGCCCTTCTTAGAGTATGGCTGTAATTTCAACAAATCCTGAGAATCTAACATCTGAATCCATACTTATGATGCACCTGTAATATCTAGTTAAAATCTAAACCGTCTCCAGAGCCATTTTTTGAAGTTCAGACATCTGGATTTAGTATTCCAATTTCTTTTTCTTGAAACAAAAATTGTCAACTAACATCCATGTACATTTCATTAAAAATACTTGAAATGTCTTCGAATGAGACATCAGAATGTTGAAATTAGCGTAAGGTGCTGGTGACGCGTCACAACTGCAGAAATTACCTTTCCTATCTCTCTAATCTCTCTCTAATAAAGATTTTTCACACATGTATATCAAGTGGAGTACTATAGCAAAAGCTGTAATGCTCTGCTTGTGAAAGTAAATCTGTTGGGCTTGTACTTGGTACTCGGACACCAATTCTGAGTGCCACACTGCCAGACAGGACACATGGATTAAAAAAAAGTTACCTTTCCTGTCAAATGCCAAACCTTTAGATAGAAACCACACTTTGTATTCCGGAAGTTTTCCCGATCTATGATTTTTAGTAAAGGTTTTGCTGACCTCATGGCTCTTCCTGAGGGAACAAACTCCTTCCTGCAGCAATGGAATGGAAATGAGTCCTTTTTATTTAGAAATATGATTTACCAGAGGTAAATGACTCATTAGGGGCCCAAAATGTAAAGTCAACATGTAAATACTTAAGAATTAAAAAGTTCAGTTAAGCGTTGAACCTTTTAAAGCTTTTTGCTTGGTTTACAAGAATTTACACAATTTAAAGAAGCTTTTCTAATTAAAGGTGTCATTCACTGAAAAACCGTGTAATACTTATTCTTTTAGAAATACGATCAGTCTCTGAGTTGCTTATGCATGCTGGACGTGAACTTTTTCTCCAACCCCTATCGCCTGCATTTGCCACAGAGAGGAAATGGACGGCAAAAACGAGCGAGGCCGAAAAAGCCAGTCTCTTCTACGTCACAGGGAGAATTAGTATTCATGGCCTCGCCCACCTTGGCTTGCGACCGTCCACGGTGACGGGAAGGCTGTATTGATTTTGTAGTCAGAAGAGAGCAGAACAGTCTCTGCTAGTAGAAGATAACCATTAGCAACTCCACAACATGGTGGAACACGTTCGGGCTTGTGTTAGTTGTGGAGTGGCACATCAGCTTAACATTTTTTTTACCCATGAAATAGGACCTGAGGAATAAATCCAATTTTATTGGAATTCCACGTGAAAGACCAATACAAAGTGTTGTACACGTGAGAAGTGGAACGAAAATCATACATGATTCCAAACATTTTTTACAAATAAATAAGTGAAAAGTGGGGTGTGCGTAATTATTCAGCCCCCTTTGGTCTGAGTGCAGTCAGTTGCCCATAGACATTGCCTGATGAGTGCTAATGACTAAATAGAGTGCACCTGTGTGTAATCTAATGTCAGTACAAATACAGCTGCCCTGTGACGGCCTCAGAGGTTGTCTAAGAGAATGTTGGGAGCAACAACACCATGAAGTCCAAAGAACACACCCGATTTCCCAAGCCTTGAACATCCCATGGAGCACTGTTCAAGCGGTCACTCAGAAATGGAAGGAATATGGCACAACTGTAAACCTACCAAGACAAGGCCGTCCACCTAAACTCACAGGCCAAACAAGGAGAGCGCTGATCAGAAATGCAGCCAAGAGGCCCATGGTGACTCTGGACGAGCTGCAGAGATCTACAGCTCAGGTGGGGGAATCTGTCCATAGGACAACTATTAGTCATGCACTGCACAAAGTTGGCCTTTATGGAAGAGTGGCAAGAAGAAAGCCATTGTTAAAAGAAAACCATAAGAAGTCCCATTTGCAGTTTGCCACAAGCCATGTGGGGGACACAGAAAACATGTGGAAGAAGGTGCTCTGGTCAGATGAGACCAAAATGGAACTTTTTGGCCAAAATGCAAAACGCTATGTGTTAGGTAAAAAATAGTGGTTGACCTAGAAAGAATCACACACAGGGGTCTGAGAGAATATGGAAAACTAACACTGCACATCACCCTGAACACACCATCCCCACTGTCAAATATGGTGGTGGCAGCATCATGCTCTGGGGGTGCTTCTCTTCAGCAGGGACAGGGAAGCTGGTCAGAGTTGATGGGAAGATGGATAGAGCCAAATACAGGACAGTCTTGGAAGAAAACCTCTTGGATTCTGCAAAAGACTTGAGACTGGGGCGGAGGTTCACCTTCCAGCAGGACAACGACCCTAAACATAAAGCCAGGGCAACAATGGAATGGTTTAAAACAAAACATATCCATGTGGTAGAATGGCCCAGTCAAAGTCCAGATCTAAATCCAATCGAGAATCTGTGGCAAGATCTGAAAGCTGCTGTTCACAAACGCTGTCCATCTAATCTGACTGAGCTGGACCTGTTTTGCAAAGAAGAATGGGCAAGAATTTCAGTCTGTAGATGTGCAAAGCTGGTAGAGACATACCCTAAAAGACTGGCAGCTGGAATTGCAGCAAAAGGTGGTTCTACAAAGTATTGACTCAGGGGGCTGAATAATTACGCACACCCCACTTTTCAGTTATTTATTTGTAAAAAATGTTTGGAATCATGTATGATTTGCGTTCCACTTCTCACGTGTACACCACTTTGTTTTGGTCTTTCACGTGGAATTCCAATGAAATTGATTCATGTTTGTGGCTGTAATGTGACAAAATGTGGAAAAATTCAAGGGGGCCGAAATAATTTTGCAAGCCACTGTAGATGTGGGGTCTCTGGTGTTTACAGATATTGAGGTTATCATTACTAGAGTTTGATTAATCGGTACCATGAGTTTTTCTGTGACATTGTTGTTGTATTTTTATATCCATTTTTGTGTGATGTGGTTGTGTAGTTCTTAGTTCACGATGTTAGGTTTGTTTTGTCGATGTTCCTTTTTTGTGTTTTTGTTTTGTTTTTTCCCCTCTCTCTGCCGTCCTTTGGGTATGGAGGCAGACTTTAATGTTTTCCTGTGTTTTCTTTGTTCCCCTTCCTCTCTTGTATTTTCAACTCACCCCCTCTCATGACTTTTCGTTTCCTACCTCTCTTCTTCATCTTCTTTCTTTCTTCCCCTTAATTTTCCGTCTCCGTGTCCATAACATTAGAAGAAAAAAAGAAAAGAAAATTTGGGCAGATAGGTCTGATTAATACTGCTGTCTTGGCCGATAACCGATATTTACCGGTTATCAGTAAATATTTATTTGATATTTTTACCTACACAGTTTTGATTGTGTAAAAGCCAACACACCACCGAAATTGTTCTCTGCTTTAGTCAAAGTTCCCATAAACCTGTGCTGCATTACTATCACTGTCACATGACCGAAGAAATGCCACATGGCCTCCCCCTCTCCTCCCCCTCGAGAAGCACAAACTGAAACGAGCTGTAAATAAACATTGCTTGTTAATATCACCTAGTTTTACTTATCGGACAGATACTGATGTTAAAAAATGACTAACACTGACCGATCCTAATGTTGATGCCAATATATTGTGCATCCCAGTTAAATAGTTGTTTTAAAATTAGAAGAAAAAAAACCCACTGGGTTAAAAGGTTGTTGCAAGTGTTCGAAATGGGTTGTTTAGAGGTACAAAATAATGTTGGGAACGGACGGCATGTGCTTGAAATGACTGTTCCAGTGTGCGAAGGTGCCAACAGACCTGGAGCCCTTGGGTTCTGTAGCCTCAAACGTTGTGTAGCTGCTTTACACCCAGATGTTGTCCAGTGACTGAGACCATAGCAGGACCCACAAACAGCTGGTTCAGAATATTTGGACCTGGTGTGCACCAGGAAGATGATACATGACCAAATTATTGCTGAAGTGAATAAGTGGACATCTTACTTTCAGATGTGTAAAGGCGAGGACGGTCAGCTCCACGCCAACCTGCTGTGTGCTGTTAATGTGACCGAGCAGCCTGGAGGAACCCTGCCGGACTTGGAGAGCACCGACGAAGCAGTGAGGCTACTGAAGAGTCGGGCCAGAGATGGAGCTCCTTTCTTCCTGGCTGTGGGCTTTCACAAACCACACATACCTTTCAGAATCCCTCAGGTACATGAGTTAATATTCTTAATACAGTCTATATAACACAACTTTAGTAAAACATTGAATTCCTACGAATAGAAATGTACCTTATCAATCAGACTATTGAAATGAACCTGATAGATGTTTCATGCTGACAGACTGTCTGCAAGCTTCCTGGTGAATTTGTTTAAATGAGCAGCTTCTGATGCATTCACTGATTTCATATCCTCACTTAAACATCTACCAACACATGCTGCTGTCATTGATTTTGATCATGTTGAGCAGCTGGAAGTGACTGATGTGATAATAACATGCTAAACGGGAACATCCGTGAATTTGATTTTACGCAGCGGATCGTGTAAAAGAGCTGTCTGTAGCAAATTAAATGGTTTACTGCATTGTCAGATGTTGGATGAAAGTAGCTGCATATAAAAAATGAGGCTTCTCCTGCATGATCTTTATGGTGTCAACAAAGCTGAAACTCTTAAAAGCTTACAAATACTTTGGTTTGTTACCTCAATGTTAATCTTTTTCATAGCCCTATTCATACTTTGCGCATTGTAGCCACAATTGTAAATGTATTTCATTAGGATTTTGACAAGCCAACCCATGGTATTGCATTTTTATTAAAGTAAAATGTACATTTTAAGACTTTTCTTGGTGATTTGCGGGGGTATTGAGTACAATTAAAATAAAAAATGAAAGTATGTGGGACTGCCATTATTCTAGGGTTAAAATCTATCTAAAATCAGGTGATGATGACTTGACTTGGACTGGAAGATTCTTTTTGGGGCTTGGACTTGGCCTGTAGGACCTAGCGACTTGTTTTGGACTAATCTTATGTGACTTGGACTTGGACTCAAACACAGAGTACTCAAGTTGGACTTGGACTCAAGAGATGGTGACTTGACTACAACACAGATGGTTTAATCACTGAATGTTGTGAAAAGTGCTTTGGAGTCCTCTTACTCTAAAAAGCGCTATACAAATGCAGGTGTACATTGAAGTGGATCAGATTTCCTGTTTGCAGTTTCCCACAAGCATATAAAGGACATGGCAAACATGTGCAGGAAGGTGTTTTGGTCAGATGAAACCAAACTTTAAAGCCGCTATCCCGAATCTGCAGAACAAGCCAGCTTTTCAACATAAACAGTCACAGAACTCTAACCCCTCCCGTCGGCTATCATCCCCAGGCCACGCCCTCATTGCCATTGCCACATTAGACGGGAGAGCGCAAAACACCAGTCACAGTTTGGTCACCAATCCTTTGTTTTCCACGACTTCAAATGCCTTTTTTCTTTTTGGGACTCTGGTAGGTTGTGCTAAAGTTGAAGTGGTAGCAACCGGCTGTTTCTCCTCTGACATTATTGAGCAGAGAACCTCTCACACCAGGGGTGTTCTGTTGCAAAATGCGGGAGTGCATAATGAATGGAGGAGCCAGGTAAATGCAGAAGTGCTTTTGTGCAGTAAGACAGACAACCAGATGGTCCAATCGTTGGTTTCGGACTGAGCCATGTTATTGGCAATGTTTTTAGACAAATGCGACAGAACCACTTTATTTATAACTATACTATGTTAGAACGTTGTGAAGAGGCATGAAAAAAATGTTTGAAGGTAGCTTGTTTTGCAGATTCAACATTTAAGAAAACCACTCCCCACATTGAAACTTCCCCCGGGGATGCTTTTTTTCAGCAGGGTCAAGGAGAGCTGGTCAGGGATGAAAAAATGGATGGAGCTAAATGTGGGGCAATGCTAGAAATAAACCTGTTTGATGCTGCAAACTGGAGTGAAGGTTCACCTTCCAGCAGGACAACAATCCTGAACATATGGCCAGAGCAACAATGACTGAAGAATAGTCATGTGTATGAATGACCTAATCTAAATCCATACCAAAATTCAAATCAGAATCTATGGCAGATCACAGATCTATGTTTAATTTGAGTTTTGGCTTTTTAAGAAAAAAAGAATAATAAGCAAACATTTCAGTCTCTGCATGCATAAAGCTGGAGGACCGATACCCCAGAGACTTGCAGCTGTAATTTCATTGAAAGATGGTTCTAATCCGTATCGACTCAGCTTACATAAATCATTCATGTGAACCATTTTGCAACCACTATCTACCACTAACTATGATCATTTTTTTATCTACATCAACTTAGAGTCCACAAATAGACTACAAAATTTCGAACGTGCTGCATTTAACTGGCTGCAGTCCATTGTTCTGATAGAGTCTGTATAATACACACCACAAAGACAGTGATTCAGTCACTCTGAATCAGATTCATTATAAACATTTCAGTTGGTTCCCAGTCCCTAAATGAGCCGTCTGTTGTTGGCACAAATAAAGCAGAGTGGGAGAGGGAAGTTATTGCCCTGTGAGAGGAGGCAGTTTTGCTTAAGTATGTTGTTTTGGACAAATGTTCCCAAATCCTAGACAAAAGGACACACAAAACCTTTGTAAGTGGTGTTGGGGAAATGAGAAGAAATAATGGCTTTTAAAAACAGTCAAGTGAAGGAGGGAGGAAAATGGCATTTTGGGATAATGACTGAGCCCAAACAAGGGAAGAAAAATCAAGATTTCTGTAGGTAACGAGCAGTACCATACAAAGAAATTAAAGCACTGATGCTTTAAAGTCTTTAGTATACCTTTCATTTAGACGTGTGCAAGCAGGTTGAAAAGGGTGGGGCAAGAATGAAAGGAAAGGTGCCTCTTTTGAAACAAGTTATAATAATCTGTCTATGGTCTGTACAAAACATGTTAATGATGTTCTTTGCACAAAATCACTCTCATAAAGCGATCTCACCAGCTCACTGCTTGACAATTTCAGTCCCTTTCAGGATGAGCTGGTTAGCGGGCTCTGTCACTTTTACGCAAATTAGTGGTTGCAGATCACGCCCACCCATCTTGTTACTAGGCTGCGGGTATGCCACATGAGACTGGCATGAAATTAAAATGGCTGGGCGGGGTTTGACAGGTGAGGGGCATTTATTTGTAACATCACAATAAGGCACTTTTTTCAAACGGCTCGTAGAAGCACAAGATTTCTGACAGAAAGAAAATGGGTGGATGGATGGTTTTAAATCATGTTTGGAGTGTTTCTTGATGCTGCAGAGACCCAAATGGCAACACAAAAGGAAGAACAACTGACATTTGTACAATAAGAACTGGGAGATTTCAAGCCTAGTGTCTTTAGATGAGTCGGAGTTAAGGATTTAAAGAACCATTTGTTTGGACACGTTGTGGAGACAATCTTCCCATCTTCACAGATTGTATTTTACATCACAGATTGAAATTACATCCATGTTCTCTCTGTGGTTGTGTTATGCTTGTTAATTTACAGGAGTACCTGAGCCTATACCCTTTAGATAAAATGACTTTGGCCCCTGACCCAGATGTTCCCAAGCTCCTTCCTCCTGTAGCCTACAACCCCTGGACAGATGTGAGAAAGAGGGAGGACGTTCAGAAACTCAATGTTAGCTTTCCCTTTGGACCAATTCCTAAAGACTTCCAGGTAAAAACCCTTTATCTTTAAAATCTCTAAGAATAGCATGCTCCACCTCCTTTAGATGAATACTACAACAGTGTTTCTCTGTCTTCCAGCTGCGCATCCGTCAGCACTACTATGCTGCTGTCTCTTACATGGACGCTCAGGTTGGGAGGCTTCTCAGTGCTCTTGATGCTCTCGGGTTGACTGACAGCACAATGGTGGTTTTTACCTCTGATCATGGTTAGAAGACTTTGATGGCCTGGTTTTAGCTCTTCTCTTTTTTTCCTTTTTACCTGGAGTTTAAAATGTTTCCTGAATACAGATGTATACAACTTTATTGGTAGACCCAGTAAAGATGTGTAGAAACCCTGAAAATAACCTTTTATTGCAGTGATAGCTGTCTAGTTTTTGATGACTTTTTAAAAGGCTGGAGCTTACTAAGAGAGGGATCTATGATGATTTGTCTTGGCACATTCTCTCTAGATCATCCAGATGTCCTGGTTCCTAAAATTTAGGTCTGAAGACCTAGCTAAGATTGTGTTTGTGCCATCTCTCTGTTGAATTGACCACATGTTTTCAACTTTCCTGCTATAAGACCCAATGGCGAACCAGTTGCAGTTTACTGGTAGAGTCCACCAGATTTTTATTTTAAATCAAGTATCTTAATGTACTCATGAAGTCCTTTACTCTTAACGAAGAACCCAGGTCCTTTAGAAGGGAATCAGACCCACAACATCATGGATCCTCCACCATACTTAACAGTGGGCATGAGGTGCTACTCCACATATTCATCTATTGCTCCTGAAAACCATAATCTTCATCCCTTCTGTTCAAAGCACAGTACCATTTAAAATGGCCCCTGCCATCCAGGCAAAAATGAGGTCATTGCTTTTACTAATTAAAGCTCCCAGAAAGTTAAAAGGTAAAGAATAGATTTTAAAAATGCTAGTTACATTCATTTAAAAGGAATGAGTGTCAATAACTGAGCCATGGGGGATTTTGTTTAAATGATTTCTTAATGCATTTTTTTGTTGTTCTCTATTAAATAAGTGCGAAATTATTCTACTTTATTAAAATTTTATACACATCTTTATTAGCAATGCCAATAAATTGATCCGTTCCTGTGTTTTTAAGATGAACAACTCAAGAAGGACTTGCTTTAGTTCACGTTGGCCACCAGATGGCAGTGTTGTGCCAGCAAATTTGCTATGACGTTAAACTGGAGCTCTTTGTTTGCCTTAATTCCCTTCTTCTGTTTTAAATTTCTCCTAAGTTTTTTTTCTTCTTTCTTTCCAAAGCTAAACTAATGTAATCGTTGTTAATGTGAAAAATGACATGAGAAAAAAAAAACAATTTCCCATTGTAATATATGTTGATTTATCTGTTTTCTGTTGTATTAATCAGTGTTTCTAATCAGAAAACTTCTGTTTTCTTCATCTTAAAACAGGTTGGTCATTAGGCGAACATGGCGAGTGGGCTAAATACTCCAATTTTGATGTAGCAACTCGTGTTCCCTTCATCATGTTTGTCCCTGGTGTGACTACCGCCTATAACTTGCCAGGAGAATCTACTTTCCCCTTTATTGATGTTTTAAGCCAACCAGAGCACAGCTTCACGAGTAAGGATCCTCTGCTGACAAACCCTTTTATAATACCATAAAATCCTACTCTGTGCATATTAAAAGAAAACTTGTGGGTTTTTAAATGCTCTCATAAAGCTTGTTAAAAGATTTTCTAATGTAGCCATTCAACTTTTAATGAAGTCTTCAATGTACACTGGGAGCTTGAAAGAAATGTATTTAGACAGGAATACTCTTTGATACTTTGCCTAAAGATATGGTTTTTTTTTTTTTCTTCCAAGTAAAAGTGGTGCAATCATGATGAAATATAAGTACATTAAATAAACCACGTTTTTGGGGTACCTTCCATGTGTGTGCTGGCTGTAGATGGATAAAACCTTAACTCCAGGGTTCTTTCTCGCTCTCAGATGGCAGAGTAATCCGAAACATGGTGGAGCTGGTGGACGTCTTTCCTACAGTCTCCTACATGGCCGGCCTCCCAGCACCTGAACACTGCCCTGATGTTTCCCTCAAGGTATCAAAATTCATGTTTGGAGTGTTTCTTGATGCTGCAGAGACCCAAATGGCAACACAAAAGGAAGAACAAATGACAATTGTACAATAAGAACTGGGAGATTTCAAGCCTAGTGTCTTTTAGATGAGTCAGAGTTAAGGATTTAAAGAACCATTTGTTTGGACACATTGTGGAGACAATCTTCCCATCTTCACAGATTGTATTTTACATCACAGATTGAAATTACATCCATGTTCTCTCTGTGGTTGTGTTATGCTTGTTAATTTACAGGAGTACCTGAGCCTATACCCTTTAGATAAAATGACTTTGGCCCCTGACCCTGATGTTAAAAAACCCAAATTAGTAATTTTTTTTGTTTTCATGCAATAAATTTAGCAGCTCAGATTGGAAGCTGAGCTTTTTAATGCTGGCTATTTTAACCTGAATTAATACTGGGATCGAAACATGATGCCCTCCTGACTGTGTTATTTAGGAAGGAGGGGACTTGAGGGTAGACCTAGCAGTTGGGTACACTTCCATGTCCTATGTGGTAGGAACACTTCTAGGTTCCAAAGGATGGACTATCAGACATGGCTGGATATATATTCTTCCTGTTAGTTTGGACCTGACTTTGGATTAATGGCAGAATAAGGATGCACGTAAAGCCGTTCAACAACCCCCTAGTTTCTTTATATTTTGCCTTTTAAACAGCCTGGCTTTTTTATTAACTTTTTAAAGCAATCTTGATCAGTAGATCAGCGATCCAGCTGTATTTTTGAACGGTCTATTACAGTTTTCTTTAGACTCCTGGTAATTTATTTAGCTGATTTTATTGCACGTACTTCACTTGATGCCTAAAAATGAGAGAGCTGAGCATTAAATGCCAGGTCCAAAAAGCTGCCCCCATCAGATAAACAGCAGCTGGAAGTCATGGCTTTGAGGAATCTGAAAGAAATCCAGCAACAACCTAACACAACATCCAGAATGAGAGCTAATTTTAATGACATTCACACAAGTGATATAAATGTAATTAATTTATGTTTGTAGTTGGTTTTCTGGGCTAGATTCATTGGCCTAGAATGAACTAGTTTGGTTATGAAATAAAGGTTAAAAAAAAATGTAATTCACCAATCTGTTTACAAATTGTGTCGTCCTAGCTTTTGCAACCTGGCCTTTGCCATCTTATTTTCATCCATTTAATTCTCTCTCGTTCTTTATCCACAAACTGTATTCAGTTATGGTTGCATTTCTATTAAAGTTACTCTTTTTCCACATGTAACTCAAGCTTAAGTGCTCAGATAGCAAAATCTAAAACATTTATTAAAAATGTGCCTGTTAAGACTTTATTTGTAATTGTGGGTGCTTTCAATACATCACCAAGTTCCTTTTAAAGAAAATCCTGATTCTGTTCAAACACAATGCTGACAAACATCACTCATGTAAAGGACTAAGTCAGTGCTGTTAGTTTGGCTTTCGGCTACTAGCCTCTAATGTGGTCAGAGAGCAAAGTTGGACCTGACAGAAACGCATAAAGCTGGAGATTCAAAGCTGGTCTCGCTCCCTGCCTGCAAGAGGCTCCTGCACACAACCAGGCTGCACAAACAACCTGGCAAAATCTATCGGCTAGGATGCTTATGACAGAGGTCAACATTTTGCTACAGGGGTCGAAACTGTCCAGTTGAAAGTAGTCTTGGGCTACAAAATAATAATAAAATAAATTTTTTTTAAAAGGCAAAATGATTTTTTTTTTTTGGGGTTTGTTTTTAACTCCTCAACCCTGAGCATCCTCTTCATGATACTGTCATACAACAACAGAGCGACTTCAGTCGGCGGCCTCCCCAGTTTCGTTGCAATACAGACCGCTACAGGAAATTCTTCCTGACCACAGCCATCATCATCTACAACAACTCCTTAAAGAATTAATTATATGAGCTATACCAACAGTTAATTTCCCTCTGGGATCAATAAAGTGTTTTTGAATTTGAATTGAATTTGAGATACCTGGGGGTGGTTCTGGACCAGAAACTGGGGTGGAGCACCAACACAGACACAGCAATACAGCAAGGGACAGAGTCTCCTTTTCTTCCTCAAGCGGCTACGGTCCTTCTATGTTTGCAGTGACATGCTGCAGAGTCATACCACTACCACACCGTCATCGGAAGTGTGCTTCTGTATGCTGTTGTCTGCTGGGGAAGCAGCACTGCGGACGTCTGGACAAACTGGTCAAAAAGGCCAGTTCTGCGCTGGGTCGGGAGCTGGAGCCTGTAAGAATTATGGTGGAGAGGCAGATGTGGAAGAAGCTGCAGGGCATTCTGGCTAATACTAAACACCCCATCTATGATGTCCTGACCAGCCAGAGAAGCAGATGCAGTGAAAGGTTGATCTCTCGGAGATGCAGGACTGAGAGGTTCTGAAGATCGTCTGTTCCTGCAGCCATAAGACTGTTCAACAGTGACATTCAACATGTTTCTTAAATTATTATTGCTATTATTATTTATTAAAAAAAATTTCAGTCTAATATGTACAACTATGTGAGCACAGGACAAAAATAATTTCCCCTCTTGGCCATTATCTAATCTACCGGTAATATAATTGAAGTGTCATTAAGTTTCTTCAGAGTTGTTGAAGATTCTGATGGCTATGGGAAGGAAGGATTTCCTGTTGTGGTCTGGGTTAGGGTAGGACTAGAAGCCTTCAGTTCATTTTTAACGCAAATGAAGAGCAGTCCATTATCAACAATAGGTCCGGTTTTTGTTCACTGCTGTTTAACAATGCCTGGAAGAGCTCCAGCTTCGAATTAATTTAAACAGGGTGAAGTTAAAAGGCAAGGCAATTTTATTTGTATAGCACTCTTTCAACAACAAGGTAATTCAAGGTGCTTTACATGATTAAGGGGTAAAATAAAAACGTCAATATTGCATAAAACACACAGAGGATATTTAATGTAAAAACGTCAATAAAACATGTAGCACACACAAAACATGATACATGAAAATATTACTCAAAGGCAACTCTAAACAGATGGGTTTTTAGCCGTGATTTAAAAGAACAGTGTTTCAGCAGCTTTGCAGTTTTCTCGAAGTTTGTTTCAGATTAGAGGAGCATAGAAACTGAAAGCTGCTTCTCCGTGTTTGGTTCGAATTCTAGGGATGTTGAGTAAACTGGAATTAGAGGACCTGAGTGGTCTGGTGGGTTGGTATAGTAACAGCAGATCTTTAATATACTTTGGTGCTAAGCCATTCAATGATTTATAAACCAGTAGGAGTATTTTGAAGTCTATTCTCTGAGCTACAGGGAGCCAGTGTAATGACTTTAGAACTGGGGTGATGTGTTCTACTTTCCTGGTTCTAGTGAGACTACAAGCAGCAGGGTTCTGGATCAGCTGCAGCTGTCTGATTGACTTTAGGCAGACCTGTGAAGATGCTGTTGCAGTAATCAAGCCGACTAAAGATAAACGTATGAGTTTTTGGAGGTCCTGTTGCAACATCAGTTCTTAAATCCTATAAATGTTCTTCAGGTGATAGAAGGCTGACCTTGTTATTGCCTTTATGTGACCCTGCAGGTTCAGGTCTGAGTCCATTACTACACCTAGATTTCTGGCCTGATCAGTAGTTTCTAGCTGGATTAACTGAAGCTGTGTGCCGACTGTTGATCGTTCCTCTTTAGGTCCAAAAGTAAATGTTTCTGTTTTGTTTCTGTTCAGCTGGAGAAAGTCATGGCACAACCATCCATTGATTTTCTTGATGCATTTACTTAGGGTTTGGATGGGTTCAAAGTCACCTGGTGATATCGTAATGTAGAGCTGAGTGTCTTCTGCATAGTTATGATAGCTAATCTTATCGGTTGTTATAATCTGGGCTAGGCCTGCAAAATAATCGTATTTTCATCGTCATCGCAATGTCAATGTGTGCGATAAACACATTGCAAAAGCTCCTCTGAAATGCGATAATTTTGTTTATATGTGCTATGCTTTCACACCCATGCTGACATTAAAGAGAGAGGAACTGTATAACTTGAAATTGCAAACTTAAATATTTTCGTATATATCGCGAGTTGTATCGTCATAATATTGAAGAGTGTCATCGCACATTGCACATTTTGCTCATATCGTGCAGGCCTAATCTGGGCTAGTGGGAGCATGTAGATATTAAATAAGAGGAACCCAAGGATGGAGCCTTGGGGCACCCCACATGTGATCTCTGTTCCTTCTGATGAAAAGTTTCTTATTGAAACATAGAAGTCCCTGTTCTTTAGGTAAGACTCGAACCAGCCAAGTACTGTGCCAGAGTCCAACCCAGCTCTCCAGTCGTTTCAATAGTATGTCATGATCAACAATGTCAAATGCTGCACTGAGGTCTACTACAGTCTGTATTTATGCGAATGTCATTGAAATTGACGAGGGCAGTCTCAGTGCTGTGGTGAGCACTGAAACCAGACTGAAAAACATCAAAGCGGTTGGTTATTGTAATGAAGCTTTTTAACTGCTGAAACACAGTATTAAAACTCCTGAACTGTTGATGCTTTTTTGGGGAGCACCTTGTTGGTGGTAAAATATGTTCTGTCACACTGTCATTGTTGGTTTTCTTCATAGATCTAGCAAATATGAGAGCAAAATTTCTTTGTGACAGACTGCTGACCTCAATGATTCAAGATTTATGGGCTATTAAAATATTTCCCTGAGAACATCAAACACTGAACAGAAAATGAGAGGGGAAAGTAAATTTGAAGAACTTTAGAGAGCTGTAAGTTAAAACTGTTCCACAACCCAGTCATTCTTTTAGCTTTTTAGCAAACCAAATAGCAGACAATTATAAATTTAATATATGTGGCATTTAAATCACGTTTCTTGTTACCCAGTGGAAAATGTGTTGAAAGAGATAGTGTGTGTGTATACCTACATTGACAATATGTTGAATAGTAAATCTATTTGTCCACAAATATGTTCATGATCTTTTGAAATAATTACAAGAAAGGTAACTGTCCCAGAAGAAAGAATATAGAGAAATGAGGGCTAGCTCTGCACACTTGAGCTTGAAATTTGCTCAGAAACACTTACTATACGTGCTGCCAATCACAGCTAAATTCATCCATATCACAAACTTGAAAACTAAAATATTTTATTTTAAAATGTCTAATACATTCAAAATCTATATATTTTTATAAGGTGAAGCTGAACGTTTTCATATGTTAATATCAGCACACTAACAAATATGAAACTGTTGGGACAAGGTCTGCATTTAGGTCGAATTGTTTTGGACTGTCAGGACATTCAAGATAACGAGAGTAGAAATAAGATTTCCAGTTTGGACATACTGGGAATCTCTCCAAACAGTTTTCATTACCAGTTGATTGATAATTTTAAAATAAAATAAAGTGCTGGCAGCACATCTGGAATTCCACTGTTTACAACATAGAAAGTAACAAATCTAAATGGATTCACTTTTACAACAAGCAGGCAGCTTCAGACCATTGTTTCTAACATGTTTCAACCAGTGTTGTAGTCAAGTCGCCGTCTCCCAAGTTCAAGTCACACTTGAGTCCTTAGTGTTCAAGTCGAAGTGCAAGTCCAAGTCACCAGGATTAGTCCAAATCGAGTTGCTATAGGTCCTACATGCCAAGTCAGAGTCTAAGTCACAAAAATAATTTTCCAGTCCAAGTCAAGTCATCATAACCTGAAAACAAGTCAAACATAGGAGAGCAGAGTGTAGATTTAAAAACTAGAATAATGGCAGCCTACATGGTTTACTTTCTTATAGATAAATTGTACTCAATGCCCCCATGCTATCACCAAGATAGCGTGGGCACAAAATAATAAAACATGCTTAAAATAAATGTGAAAACACTAAATAATCGACATGTCACCTGTACACTTACAAAGGCTTTGGGAAGTTATTTAACGTGTCTAGTAAACTGACCAAATGTAACGTGCTAACATTAGCATCGGCTACATGCTAATTCCAACATCAGCAATTTCACATGTCTGAGTCAGAGTTCAAGTCCTAATGTTGTAAATCTGAGTCCAAGTGCAAATCATCGTTGTGCTGCTCGAGTCAAGTCACAAGTCCCTTAAACATGACTCGAGTCCGAGTCCAGGACTCAAGTACTCCATCCCTGGTTGCAACAGAGCAGATCAGATTTTTTATATTCCAAGCGTCCTTTGCTCAAAGTTGAAGTGCGACGTTAATGGAGAAATGGTCCCTGAACAGTCCCAAACATACCTGAATGTGAATGAAGCTGACATGCATTTACTTCCCTTCCTGTTATGTATATTTCAGGTGGAGCTGTGTACAGAAGGAAGGAACCTGGCCCACACCTTTCAGCACAAAGAGCGAGGGAAGAATGCTGAACTCATAGCTTTCAGCCAATACCCCCGCCCTGCCGATACCCCACAGGTAGGAACTTCACGACGCAACAGTTCAAGTTTGATCGTTTGTGTGTATATCCCCATCGCTGAGCTCATGGTGAAATTACAGTTAAACTAAAAGCTCAGGAAGCTTAATCATCTGTTTGACCCTTAACCCTTCTGTTTATATCTGAGCTGCCAACTTAATGCACTCCGTAGCTGTGTTTCTACCGTAGGTTGATGTGAGGTTGCAACAGTTTGGCAGCCTCATCAGCTGCCTGGTAGAATGACTTTGCTGCTGTGCAGAGAGATATCCCCAGTTTTAGAAAAAGTTTCATTGCTCAAAGTTCTTTTTTTAGAACAACTCTGATCTTCCTGATCTCCAAGACATCAAGGTGATGGGTTACTCATTGCGTAACTGGGACTACAGATACACACTGTGGCTTGGCTTCAATCCCAAATCCTTTCAGGTAGGTGTATCACATCCAGGACTCCAACACCGTGACAATTATTTCTCTTATCTGCCTCTATTATTCTGCTCTCTGTAAATGGGTTAGGTTCTGCCTGGGGGAGTTGTGTGATGGATCCATCCATCTTGTACGTCTCAGACAGATTCCACGTCAAAAGTGGCTTATATCCGTCTGTATCGCTCCTGCATCTTTCAATAGGTGAATGTGTCTGATGTCCATGGGGGAGAGTTGTACATGTTAGCCGACGACCCCGGTCAGGACAGGAACATCTACAGTGATTTGGACCACAGTGTGGTGATTGAGAAGATGGCCAGCCTTCCTTGTGTAAGTTTTTTTTAATTGGTTCCAGCAACAAATCATTTCCCCACTCTATCCTGCACTCACTAAATAGTATTTAGTTACTTGGTAACTTATCTTCCAGGATGTGAGTCTGTGGACAAGAATGAGGCTCCAGCTTTATTACCACACAGCAGGACTGAAGACAAATACGGGGAAGGTGTGAGAAGCACAAAACACAACAGATGGACTCACTGAGACAAGCTCAAAGGGAATATGGCTGATAATAATAATAGTCTCTCCTAGAGATACCATGAAGTTGGTTATTTTAGTTTTTGGGCCGGTTAGCCATGAACTTGGAGTGACTTGAAGATGATCACTACAAAATGACCCCACCGCTTCTTTTAACCCACTATTGTCCATTTAGAATGAGGATAAACTGGGATCTAGAAATTTCTGCCAAAACGTCCGAGGGGCACGGAGAAGGACAACTGTTGGTAATCTGAGGACTCCAGCGACATTGAAAGTCCTGGAAACAAATTGTATTGAGATGCCAACACATTTCATCTTGTAACCCTGCTTAAGGCCACCAGCCGAAGTACTTGGTGCCACTGGAATCCTCACATTATATAACTGTACAGTACAGTGTACTGCTATTACCCTAACAGGTTGCAAATCGTGCACAGTACATACTACATAGAACTCTGTAATTGGCATCACCTTTAACAAGTTAAGGGAGAACTTTGCTCAATAGAGTGGTTTGGTTTCTGAATCACTCAGATTAATAATGGCTTGAATCTTCATGCTAAAGTCATGAATCATCTGATCCATCACCCTGTATTCTATGAGTGGTAATGCTTGCTGCTAATGTATACACATGGGGAATTTGTGGGGTAATGGGAAGATACTACCCCCTAAATTAACATTGAGATTATGAACTTTTGCCGGTAATTTAGAATTGTCCACATGCGCATCTCAATCCGTACAAAGATGGATTTTATCTCTCAACGCTAAACGAGGCCCATGCTGCTATCTTAGAGCCAAGGACTTCGTCATGAGCAAGCTTTTATCTTCATAGTTGTCAACTGGCAGACTGTTCAGGTGTCTGCTGTGTCCTGCCCTAGCAGGCTGGTTTCCTGGCGAATGTTGCTGAGTTTATAACACATTAGCAACTTAAATATGTGCTTAAATCATATTATGGAACCCATGCAAATCGACTTCTTTGTTCATGACGGTAACAAAAATAAAGGTAATGGGTTTATCAATTAAAACGCAAGTGGATCGTATATTTGCCATTATTTTAGTTATATTAATGTGCTGTAAGTGCTGCCTGTTTTGAAAGTCTTTCCGAAAACAACTTTCACTAAGTTTTAATAATCAATATGTAATGTAAATAAGAAATAATTTCAACCCATTTTCAACCAAGCAGCGATATCTTAATGCAGCAAAAATAATTTTAATTACCGAAACAAATAGAGCAAGGGGCAAACCGCTAGCCACCAGTGCTAGCGCTGACGGCTCATCTTAGACATGTCAATCAAAAGGACACGACCCTTATTATTCTTAAGAGGTGACTCTCAATCCGTTCTACTACTGAACCGATTGTTTTAGCTGACTGGTTAAGAAGTGACTTCTTTCACATGTATTCATCACTTCAAATAAGCTACTTTGGTGACAAACTGGGCCTGACGTTGCCTCACCAAGCCAAGCAACTAATGCTTTGTTGTACAACACTTTGCTAGTTCTGAACCCCTTGGCCTACTGTCTTCCTTTACTGCAGCTCTGACTAATTTAGGACTATATTTGCAGCATAAGGGGGATCCCAGTTTCTAAATGAATTTCCCTCAGCAAACCTTCCCAACTGTTTTCTTTAATGGCTCAAAAGCTTCACAATCTAGTCTTCTTTAGGTAACCTTTTAAGTGAAATCTTTTCCTTTCTGCTACAATAGCTGATGGGGACTTGCACATTTTGCAGTGCAGTCATGCACAATGACATTTTCATTTGCACTTGTGGCTATGTACCCTCTCTTCTTAGAAAAACAGTTGCTTCAGATTTAATTCAGACCTGGAATGAACCAGGTAAAAAACCACCCCATAAAACTGTAATGCAAATGAAACCGAGTATAGCTGCATTTTTACTGCTGCTCCAGCGCCTGGTGATTTTGTGCTTTGGCCGTTTAGAAGAAAGCAATTTCAGCTTTAATTTGAGGTCTGATGAAGAATGAAGAGGGTTTAGTCTGTCAGCTCTTGCCGTTTGCAACAGTGGCTTCATATAGAGGGATCTGGGTGAATCCTGATCGTAGGTCGGCTTCTGAATTGTCACAGTTGGGGGTGGTAAAATAAAGTACTTTTGTGTGGTTTTATGTTTTTATTTTGCTTTCTTATCTAACACCTCAAAAACATGTTTGTCTGTTTTTAAAGAGCCTCTGGGAAAGAAAATGCCAGTGCATAATTCCTGGCTCTGCTAGTCTCTCTTTTTTTATTTTTTTATTTCTGAACTATTAAAAACCTTGTAATTTCATCTAAAAAGATGGTGCGAGTCTTGTCTCACACCTTTTTTAACATTTCCTGGCAATCATGCAGAGCCATTTGCTTGAAATGAAGTCTGTGCTAAAGATGAATAATAATAAACATATCTGGGAAAACATGGCAACACCTTATTTTCACTTAGTTTTGTTCTCTTATTTTCATTTAGATTTTTACCTCAGGGTATTTTGTTTGTTTCAATAAAAGGAGAACATTGGATTTGAGGTTTAAAATGGAAAACTAACAGACATCTTATTCTACTGTCATTTTTTATTACATCCTTTGGGATGTAATTGGAATCAAAATTGGTACTTTTTGTTTTTACAAATAGAAATAAGAAACTTGTGTGTATTTGTATATAAATCCCATTTTATTCTAATACCCTCCAGTAAAATCCTGTGCAACAAATGAGTTCAAAAGTTACTATTAAATTCAAGTCCCTCTCTTTGTAATTTAATCTCAGTATAAACATAGCATTATTTATGAAGGCCTCAGGGGTCATCATGAAGACCAAGGAACACAAGAGACAGGTCAGGGAAGAAGGAGTGGAGAAGTTTTAAGCTGTTTTAAGACAGTATCCCAAACTTTGAACATCTCAATCCATCATCTGGAAATTGATGATGCACTTGTACTGTCGTGGTAGATACTGCACGTCCGAGGTGGTCCAATCTTAGAAGTTATGTGCAGAAATGTGTGTGTGGGCAAGAAGGACTCTGGATAATCTTGACCCAGGTCAATTCAATTCAAATTCAAAAATACTTTATTGATCCCAGAGGGAAATTAAGTGTTGGTATAGCTCATATAATTAATTATTTAAGGAGTTGTAGATAATGATGGCTGTGGGCAGGAAGGATTTCCTGTAGCGGTTTGTATTGGAGCGATCGTGGTCGTTGTCCAGCCGAATTATGAACTTGGCTAGAAGGACTTCCTTTCTTGGGAAAACATCGAGCTGATAAATGGTTGTGGGGAGAAAACATCTGGATACGGTCAGACAGCTCGTGTGTCATATTGACGCACAAACCAGGTGTAAAGGTTTGTGTACTAATGAGAGGGGACTCTTGCTGGGGTCACTGAAGATGACAGAACTGTATGTCATCAATGCTTTGTCCTGCTCAGAGAAGGTATGTAAACTAATAAACCGGCAGAGGCTGTATTCTAGATCTGAAGCTGTGTTGACTGTTTTTTTTTACTCTAAACTCTATCATGTCAAACCGGAACAACAAGTCACGAACTTCCACCTACTGACAGACCAGGCAAGGAGAGCATTATTAGAGTTGGAATGTCCCAACAAAAGGCCATCCCGCTGAAGGAACAATAGGCATCTGAATTAATTTGCTGCTCTTTAGGTAAGTGTTATGTAAAACATTCAAGAAACGTTTTTCAAATTCGATTAACCTTAGTGTATGACTACCAAAAATCCCTTTGTTAAAGTGCATTTAAGGTTCTGGTGTCACAATAAAGTGATTGTAACATATAAAAGATCCCTTCATTCTCTCCCTCTCTTTTACAGAAGACAAAACATTTCTTTCTGTCTGTTTGCTAAAGACCAGAAGCCAGAATAGTAATTTCTGGTTTTATAGGAAGCAGAGAAAAACCTGCCTTTTTAGAACTAGAACCATTTTCCCATCTGCGAGTGTTGGGGCCAAGGGCTTTACTGCATTTGATGAAACAAAACAGAATGAGTTTAGGAAAATGTCGGCGGCCTAAAACTCTATAAAGTAAATCATGCTGCTGGACGAACCAAAAGGCAACATTCAAACTGTAAGCCATTCTGCTAACAGATGTGGGTTAAGATATTCTCAAGCTGTGCAGGTCTGATCCACTGGGACTCATTCAGCCAGACTGAACTGGCATCAACTGAAGGGTTCTTTTTATTTCTAAAGAAAGGGTTAGGCACACCAAGCACTAAAGATTCATTACAAACAGACTGATGTTTTCAAGCCTTGATTTCCGTTATGATTTTCCGCTTGCAGCTGTTGAAACATGTAAGATTAGAATTAGAAACCAATAAACATTTTGAAACAGAAATGTGGGTTTAACACCTGCTTAAAGGTTAGATACTTTAAATCTGACAAACAAGCCTAATCAGAACGAATATTTTCATGTTTTTAATATGACTGAATATAATTAAATATAAATATTGTAAAAGAAAAAGTTTTCTGTTACTGGGGGGTAACAGGGGTAACTGGGGTGTGAAAATGTTTGAGAGCCGCCCGCTGTAGATGTCTGACACTTGCTTAAAGCAGCATCCCCCTGAGTTTCCATGCCTGTGTTGTTCTTTGAGGTGGGGAAGATGTTTGAGTCAGTGCAGCTGTAACCCTTCTGCTACCTGCATTCATGTCAGCTTAAATTTCTGCCCCACTGGTTTCATCAGATCAATATTTATCATCACAAGCAGTGATCTCTGACCACAATCAAATTGATCTAATTGCAATTACATTACTGCTTACCTGCTGTTCTTCCCCCTCCCTCGCTCGGCCGTCCCCTTGTCTTCTCACTCCATCTTTCCCTGCTACTGTTCTCCAATCTGTTCCGTCTTTGTCTCACACTCATCATCTATCATTATGTTTTATACACTGGTAATTGCATTACTGCTGTGGGCTCATACTCTGGCAGGTCACACTGAGTTTCTGTTAACAGTGGCGACATACAATCGCATTGGAGTGGGGAGACTGTGTGTGTGTGTTTGTGTGAGTGGAAAGTGCTTAGCTCAGCTGTGCTGGGACTGGGCCTCGTCTCAGAGGTGTGTGTGTTTACCATGTGTGGAAAAATCCAGGAATAGTAAACAGCCTCCCAAGGACTTAAAGAAGTGGATTTGAAGAGTACTTTGTCACAGAGGAGTCTCTCCCCCTCTTTACTGGAACTATAGACTAGTCAGCTAATTAGATGCTCCACTGCTCCACATTAAACAGCATGTGAAAGTTGCACATTGTCAATGTGGTCTGTATAGTTCAATAGCAAGGCACTTTATTAAACGTACTCTATCTTCTTTCCTGCAGTTTAAGACTGGTAGCATGTCGGTTAAACATGAAAGAGGATTTCGTACCTAGCTATATTGACCTAGGACTCTCTGACCAAGGCCTCTTTCTGCAGGGCGGTCAGGTCCGGTTTGGAGGAAGTCTGCAAACAGTTTTTCCTTAATATTTGAATCATTTGTTCCTGAAGCTGTATCCATTCTTCACTTTTGCTATTTGCCAATTTGGATGGGATTTTTGTGGTCGGGATTGGTTAGGTTTCCAAACCAGAACTCAGACTTTGGACTGTTCTAGTTACCCTAATATGAGGTGGTTGGATTTACAATGAAGTAAACTAGTAATTTAATGAAAAAACTAACACCTTGAAATGCATTGCCAAACCAGACCTTCATCCAAAGATAGGCAGAGGGCGAGCAAGGCTTTATCAGGGGGTCCAAATACTAATAAAGGAAAATATCCTGTTTCTTTAACCTGGTACGTAAAGAAGACGCCTCTTTGCAATTTACCTGTTGCTCAGTCCTGCTAAGCCCCGCCCTCCTTAGTTAATGTTGCTAACTCTGTCAAGGCATCACAGCTAATTGCATGTTTACAATGAGATCGGTCAGTGCTGAAGCAGTTCTTCTAGAGGGACTTGACAACCTTTTGAGGCAACAGTTAATATCTTCAAGGAGCCTTCACAAAGGTCGGCATGACGCCAAGGAGAGCCATGTACAAAATTTCAAATTGGAATTGTAAGAAAACAAACTGAAATTAAAGCTGCAAGCAGCCTCGAACGGCCCTCGCAGCAAAGCGCTGCTTCGGCCTATGATGCGACCACCTGACCTACGCACCGCCCCCTCAATGCCACCTCAACCTCTCCAACGAGCCTGCTGATAAAATCTGCATGAGAAAGTGTTAAAAAAGCAAAAAATAGCAGCTTTGGACCAAAATGGCAGACTTCCTGTGGGGTATAAACCCTGGCTTCAAAATATTTTAAAAGGTCTTCATAAACTACAAACATTCACTAAATTTCACAATCCTAGTTGAAAGCACTGCTTACCGCTGACTCTTTAAATGCATTTAGGGGGCACTGGGGAGGAAATCGTCCACGCCCACCAAGTATTTGAACAAAAATCTGTTAGGCGTTGAACTAATATCCATGTTGCTGAATTTGGAGCAGATTGGATGATCTATGTGGAAATTAGAGGCAAACGTATTTTCATGGCGTGACGCCATGATTCACCATGCTACCACAGCCACACCCTCTTTCAGCCACCCTCAGTACTGGCCAACAAATTACCCCAACTTGTTTTCAGTTACTGACCAAAGTCAAATGTTGATTAGGTAAAGGAGGAAAATGCAGATTTTTCTATGTAAAACATTGCACTTCCTCTTTTCAGGTGGTGGGGCTTAAGTGACATCAGTAAATGGGCCTATAAATGTGTTTAGTAGTGGTATGTGATGAGATCAGGGAAGTGTGGTACAGCTGTGATCTTGTATGTTAAAGTTAATAAACCATGTCCTTCTATGGCAAGAAGCCTTATTTTGAGACTTAGCCACGCCCACATGCTTTGATGCAGCAAAATTCTTTTGATAACTTTTGATCCCCAAGGCCTTAAGTCTGTCCTCGCTTGTTTTGAAGTCTGCAAGTGAAAAGCTTTAGGAGGAGTTCATTCAAATACGACTTATATGCATGGAACAATATGATTGGGCTGGATTCAAAATGGCCGACTTCCTGTGGGGTTTGGACCATGGCTCCAAGAGACTTTTTCGTATGTCCTGAGACACTCTATTGGTATCCTGAATTTCATAATCCTCTGATCAAATATGGCTGGGGGCTGGCTATTTTAGTGATTTCAGGGTGTGGCGAGAAGCCCTAGTTTGAGGCTTAGCCACACCCACATGCTTTGACGCAGCAAAATTCTTTTGATAGCTTTTGATCCCCAATCCCTTCAGTCTCTCCTCATCCATTTTCAAGTCTGTAAGTGAAAAGCTCCAGGAGCAGTTCGTTCAAATACGACGTATACAAATGAGACAATATGGTGGTTTGGATTCAACATGGCCGACTTCCTGTAGGGTGTGGACAATGGCTGTGTCCAAATTCAGGGTCTGTATCCTCCGAAGGACTCATTTGAAGGATGCCACGTCACACCGATGCGACAAAGGCAGTCCAAATTCGAAGGTCCTTCAAATGCGCCCCACAAATCCTCCTTTTCCCCGGATTTGAAGGATGCTTCTGATGGATCCTTTGCCGTCCTACCTATCCCACAATTCCTTACGGCAGAGTGCTTTAAACGGTTTTAAAACAATGGCGGACGAAGCGAGCGGCAGCGCGACGGGAGATGTTTTTTTACAAAAATTAAACGCTTATAGCCGTTTTGTCGGGCTTTATTAGACCGATCGGGACGCCCGGAATGAGGCATCGACGCCTCCCGCCCCGCAGCCGTTCGCTGGCCGCCTTCGCCCGACCCTCCGGGGTGGGAGGGGGCTGCCATAATTGACCATTTTTAAAATTACATTTGTACATTTACATCTGTAAAAAAAATTATAAAATATCTCGTTCGTAAACTAGCTTGTTTCTTACCTCCCGTATGAATATCCACTTACACACAGCTAATTTTCTTATTAGTGATTTAAGCTTTTTCTATAATGTTTTAGGGACGAAAGGGCAGACTGCTGAATTCATAAAGCTCCGGGGAGAGAAAGATGAGCTCTTCAGTGGAGCAAAGAACTCTGCTACTGTGGCGTGGAGGTACAGAAATAAATCTATTTAGAAATCCCATTCTTATGACTACGATGTTAATTACCCTAATATCATGGCAGTTTTGTTTCTTTTGTTTTGCGCAGTACATATAATCTTACTGCAGTCATTAAACAGCTGAAATATTTTCCTGCTTCTCTTGTTTTGTCCTTTTTTAGTATAATTCTTTACAGTATTGTTCCACTATTGTCGTTTTGATTTCTGTGATTAGCGCAATTGCAATATTTTCCCCTTTTCTCCTACATTAGGGTACTTGGAGAAGATGGGCCTGTCTGGGAAAATAACACCAGCCCTAAGCAAAGAAAAAGTGGGACAATTTTAAAAAGAAATATATAGTATGTCCATATATAGAAAATAATTTTTTTTGTAACATAAGTTAAAAAAGAGCAAATCCTAGGTTTAAGCTTGGATGTTTTGTGAACTGTTCTGATTTTTACTTGTCTTTAGGAATGCAAGTATCCAGGGTCAGGAGAGGGAGTGAGTGTGAAGCCCACTGCTGCTACTTGGCCCTGGTTTGTCCAAATAGATGAGGTTTTAGGACCAAGGCCTTCAATTTGCCCCCCTGTCCTTATTGCCTCCATCCCCACGGACCCTCCAGGGCCAAGTGCAGCAGTGAGTGACCAAGAGGAAAGAGCCAGCAGTGAAGAAGAGGAGAATGGACAGTGACCAGGAGCTGCTAGACCTCATCAGGGTGGACATGAGGCAGCATAGGGAGGCTGACGAGAGGAGAGCAGGGAGAGGACGGACAGGCTCTTTTCTATTCTTGAGCGATTAGTGCCAAAATGAAATTTTTTTGAGGGGGGTGGGAGGGATTAAATTTGTTTATTGTTGTGTTTATAACACGAGTTGGTCGAAATAAATTGCTTGAAAGAAATACTTCATATTCATTGTATTTCTTTTTTTATTTTCAAAATTTATCAAAGAAAATTGAACATTTGTTAAGAAAATTAACAGTGTATAATTTTAATTAATTAATGACATTCAGAAAATAAAATTTAAGGTAACAAAATTCAAGAACTTACAGAAATATAACTATTTACAGGACGAGACCTTTTAACAATAACTTAATCTGAGTGACCGGGTATTGGACCATGTTTTTTTTTTTGTTTTTTTTATTACACCGGGGGTCCCTGGCAGTGTTGCTGGAGCCGCTGAAAGGATGAGAGATGAGAGACATGAATGGAGTGCTGCAGCAGGGATCTGTGGTTGGTCCTCTTTGGTTGGCGAGCGAAACATCACAGGGTGGTCTGCAGAGAGCTTCAGGGTGTCTCCTCCCGTTGTCCACTACATCGTCCACCACCAGGGTTTGCAGACCATCTTAATCGACGGCTGTCACATCTGTAAGATGCATTCATAAAAATGGAAACAGGAGAAATTGAATCCAATCATTCAATCTCATGACAAAATACTTAAAAAGATATTAAAGTTATTGTTTACTTGCCTGTTAAAGGTATTCATGACCTGGTGGTACCTCCTCCAGGCCAGACACCTCAGCCCAGAGTTGCTCCCGCCACTGAGTACCACTGACGGCCTCCCCCTCATCTTCCTCCACAAAAAAAATGGAGAACAAATACATGTGTTTGATTAAAGCATTATTCTAAGTTAGACAAAATTAATTATCAAAACTCCACTTATTTTTTAATACAATGCATATTATACATAATATACAACATGATTATATATATGTATATATATATATATATATATATATATATATATATGTGTGTATATATATATGTATATATGTGTTTATTTATATATATATATATATAATATATATATATATATATATATATATATATATATATGTGTGTATATATATATGTATATATGTGTTTATTTATATATATATATATATATATATATATATATATATATATATATATATATATATATATATATATATATATATATATATATATATATATATATATATTTTTTTTTTTTTTTTTTTCCCAGACTGGAGGTGTAATGGAATTGAATACCTGGCACATATATTTGAATGTACAGACTTTATCCCAATTAAGACATTAATTACACAATATGGAATTTATAAAAACAAATTCTTAGAATATCAACTAATTAAATCTATTATTACAGGTAAATTTAGGCTCAATACAGTTGAATTCCAAATTCCAGCAAGAGTTTTAGATTTTCTTAATCTCACCCCCCCCCCAAATTGCTGTCTAAAATATGCAAAACTTTATCTACATTAGATGAATCAATAGCCATCCCTATTTCAAAATGGGAGGTGGATTTATCAGTCAGCTTATACCAAAACGTCTGGTCTCAGATATGTTTAAGAACCTTTAAAATAACAAAAAAATCCTAATTTGCAATTAATAAAATACAAAATCCTTCATAAAGTACACTAAACAGGTCAACGGATGTTTAGGATGAGTTTTACGTCGTCTAATACCTGCTCACAATGCACAAGCAATATACCGGATACTTATATTCATGCGCCTTGGTTCTGTCCACCTGTTAAGAAATTTTGGTGCCAGATATGTGAGGACTTATCAAAGTGTCTGAAATGTAACATTCCACCATCTCCCTCAGTTTACTTGGTAGGAAATTTAAATGATGTCACCATGGACATAAAGTCAGTTCTAATGGTTCACATTGCCTTATGCTAAGAAAACTATCCTCCTGAACTGGAAAAATAAAAAGGGTCTTAATATTAATCAGTATCGAAATCTCTTCTTGGACATACATTGGTCATGAGACGGCCTCTGGCTCCATATCTGATCAATCTCTCTGGGCTCATTTGATCGGCTTCATCACCTAGTAGGGGTGGGGGGCGCTTGGTTTTGTCGTTTGGGATACTGTTGCTGATGTGGGGGTTCTTGGGGTTGGGGGCGTCTAGGAGGGGATCCCTGGGGGTGGGATCACTGGGCGGATGGGGCGCTGGACGTCGTGGCCCCAATCTGGGGTTGAGCTTTGGTGGCTTTGTGTGGTAACTCCTGACGGCTGCATTGCACTGACTGACATGGGTTACTGGCCTGGTGGCTGTGCTGCGCCTGGGTAGGGTCTGGGGTGGGCCTGGGGGTTCGGGGCTCTGGGGCACCACGGTGGCATTTCTGGACCTGATCAGTCTTTTTTCGCACTGGACTTAGCTCCTGGGTCCTGGTCTTTGTGGGGTGCGGGGCGCTGGGGTCGGGCATTTTGCCGGGTTTGGTCGGACTTGCGGGTGGACTGTCCGGGTAGTGGGCATGCTGGGCAGGTTGGTGGGGCGCTGGGTTTTGGTCGCTTGCCGGGCCATTGAACAGCAGTGGTCGCTCCGCAAGGGAATGAGGCTGGTGGATGTCGGCCTGGTGGGTCGGCCGCCTGGGGCGTCGGTTTGCTCCTGGGCTGGGCAGCCGCGTCGCCGGGGTTTGGGCTGCGGGGGCCTCCGATGAGCTGGGGGCCTCCTTTGCTGGCGGGGAGGCTGTTATCTAGCAACAGGTGCTCTCCCCCTACGAGGGCACTTGGACGGGGGGAGGGGTGTGCGGGAGGGGGGGGTCGAACTCAACATGGGTGTCTAGTGTCTTTTGTGTTCTGAAAGTAGAGCGAATGTCAAGCTGGGTTTAGTACTCCTTCTGGAATGGGGCTGGGGGGACTGCCTTGGGGTCCGTGGGGCTTGGTGGTGCTGTGGCTGTGGGCCCCGGGTTGAACGTGCCATGGCCTCCCTCCCCTGGTGGATCCCAGTGAACAGCGGTGCCCATTTGGGTCAGTGGGGGAGCTGGCTTCCTGGGAAGGCATTTTGTCTCCCAGTCCTTCCCTCCCCATCCCCGAACACCTCTGTCCACCCGCTCCATCACTTTACCACTCGTATAAGGTCTTGGGGCATGGGCACATCACTGGGGTGCGAGGAGGGGTTTCCCTCCTCGCTATCCCGTGGCGGCCTGGGTCCAATTTTAATATACAACTAAGACACTCCCACTTATAACATTTTCATGAGACGCATGTTGCGGACACACAGCCACGGGGTGGCGCTAACCCACATTCTAGCTCCGACAGGAGAAGAAGAAGACCAGAGGTTATATAAGGCACCGCCGCAGGCCTTCACCCCCTCTCCAGTTCTGGCTTTCAGCCAAACAGCACCAGGAGAGATCCAATCCTTCTTTCGCGGGTGAGGGAAGGACATGAGTTTCTGGGAGAAACTCACTCCAAGGACAACAATACTGCTGATCAATCAGGTGAATCGCAACCCAGTTTGTTTTGAGATAAACCCCACTGTTCCACCCTGATCCCTGCTTTCTGAACAGATGCTGCCGTGTTGAGCGAACCGCTAACAAGCTACTGAATGCTGCAGAACAGCATCCAGACTGGAGCGTTACCCCACCGCAACAAAGCCTGGGACAATGCTATCTTGAACTTGCAGAGAAGTTACTGTGTCAGTGAAATGAGGTGCAGCTGATCGATCGCTGTTTAGCAAGCTGGAGAGGACGAAACGACGTCCAAGCTAATGCTACCAATGCGATATAACAGCTATAAGGCCTCCCACTGCTAACGGACCGCAGCTGTGGCTAGTCTGATGGCTAACGTTGTGTTAGCTTTGCCAATCATCCACGGAGCAACTTGGAGAACTTTAACCGTTCAATAAGGTCTGTCCTGGGAGAGGTGAGATTAGTTTAGTTTAAACAAGATTTAAGGGTTGTTTGTTTTACTGTGATTTGTCACATTGTGTAAGATTTCATTTATTGTTTGGGTGCAAACAGGCCAGTCGGCCTGGAGGTTTAAACTGTGATTTTCGAGGTTTCCGATGGAAAGTCGTTTTATATCTTGCAACCTGAGTTACTCAATCCGACAGTTTTCCTTTGTTTGATGTTTAATAAATGAACCAGAGCGACTTTAAGCAGCGCCACGTGAGTTAGCTGTAAGCTACATGCTATAGCAAACCACGTGGGCCCGCCATTGACGGCTTTTTATTCATGAACAATAGACTGCCTTTAATGCTATTCAAAATAGAGATAGACTTTAAAACAGATAGTTTAAACACTAAATTAATCTTTTAAGTAATTTTTGAGACCGCGTTCTTGGTAAGTCAAAGTACTAAATTAGATCGACATAATTGGGACAGCCTTTAACATCAACATAAAGTCTAAATATTAAATTAGATCAATCACTGCGGTGACCGATTCATTAAATATAATCAATTATCTAAAGGTTATTGATTTCTAATTCAGCAAATGGTTTAATGAAACATTGCTTCCAAATAATTTTTTTCTTCACTTCTGCTTTGCATTGTGAATTGGTGTTTTGAAAACAAACCAGAATTTGCTGATTAGTCTTAAAGGGGGGTATAATGCAAAATTGACTTTCTGAAGCTTAATATCCTGAGAACCTGTCTTTCCCTCATTAAAAACATACCTGAAGTGTTGCTCTGACCCATTCGCTCATGTTAGAGTAATCTTTGAGTCTCTGCTGGTAGTTCTCGGGGTTGCTGAAACGCCTGCTCCCACCTATTCCCGCCTTTTCCACCCATCTCCTCCTCCAACCTTACATACTCAGCCGAGAGCCTCGCCCCTGCAGAGCTCCCCACCCCTCCCCACCTCACACAACTCCGGTTGAGTCCCAGGTGCAGTAATTATAACACACCAGCTGCAGCTGTGCATCGTTTGTGGGATTTTTTTTCCGACTCCGTGCATGCTGCGATGATGCACGGTATGTGACGAACTGAAGGGGGAGTGTCAGAAAGAGTTGGAGTGTCTTAGAGAGGCACAGGCGAAAATAAAGGCGTCAAATACGGAAGTAAATTTCTTTAAGGTGGATTTGGATATATGACGGACTTTTAAAAGACTTAAGGTGACAACTTTATTGGAGTGTGTTATAGAAGGGTAATATGTGCCTGGAAGAAGCATAATACCCCCCCTTTAAACTAATCACGATTAGTTTAAAACTAACTTGGCTACATTCCCAACACTGTTCAATACAGGCCTTGGTCTTTGAGCAAACATATTCATTCTGACCTGTGGCATCATTATCAATTGTTTATTGTTTCTATTTCTGTGCATATTTATCCCTTTTACCGTTTTACTTCTGAGTGTCAGTTTTATTATAGTTATTCTTTTCTGAGTGGTTTAGTTGTGTGTTACTAGTTTTGTGAGTTTGTTGATTAAAGCATGTTAACTGAAAGTTGAATTATTTTTGTAATAAACTTGTATTTTGGAAAACCATTGTTGTTATTTCACCTACATGTGTAGTAACTTGCTGTTCAGGAACACAAAGAACTTATTCCTTCATATATTGTTTAATTACCTCAGCCTTATCAGGCAGGTAAGCATAAACATAAACTGAGACTGAACAATTTGGCTATTGTATTCCTGGAATCCAACAGGTGGTGCCCCTAAACTTGGTAATTTTTACCTAAAATTATTAATCTGATTAATAATTGCCCTAAGCAATTATTCATAATTATTCATAGCCATAACCTACCTATCTGTGGCACAACACACACATGTAGGGACTTTGGGGTGGGCACACTTTTCGTCATCCAGAGGGGGAGCTGTTCAATCAGCTTCACCTCTGGTGCCGGTGCCCAATGTTAAACCACATATAGACACTGAGGGCTCGGGTTGGGGGATATGTGGCTGCCTTCCCCACATCCCACCCCTCTGTTTTAAATGAACATTATAACATCACGCATCAACACCACACTCGAGCGGGAGGATGGAGGCTAGGGGTCTTTTCACACCCTTGTTCGTTATGGGCGATCAGGGTTTGGGGTCCGGAGGAGGAATAGGTGGTCTGGTCGGGGTCCTAGGCTGTCGGACTGATTCGCCACTACGGGGCCCTTGGCGGTCGGCTTGTCTTCGTCCTAGAAAGTAGGGGATCCATCTCCCGGGTTCCGGGGGCTGGTTGCGCTACTGGGGCATCAGTACCTGGACCTGGGAGCTTAAAGTGTGTATGGGGTGTCTGAGTGAGGGTACAGCGTCATTTCTTGGGTGTCTTGGTGAGTCAGTGAGAATGTATGTCGGAGGGAGGGAACGTATGACTGTGTCTGAATGTCTTTGTCTACCTGTCAGGTTGGGTCTTGGGCTGTCCTCTCGTCTGGCGCACCTCAGGCCTTACATTTAATGGGGGGCCTATTTCCGGACCGGACCGCCGTGGCACGGCCGGTTGCTGCCGGGGCCCGTGGGCTCGTTTCTGCTGCCCACCGGGCCCCTACATAGTAGCCGCTGGACGTTCCCCTCGAGTTCTCCTCTGTTCCTCTCTTGGGGGATGCGGTCGGCCCCGCCCCGGTCCGCCTGGGGCTCTGGGGGTCCTTTGGACGTCTTGGCTCCGATCTCTTTCATGTCTGCATCGATTCCTGGGAGACGGATTGATGCCTGCTCACACCAGCTATCGAACACTCTTATGGAGAAACCTTATATGCACCAGCATGCTCACACACACACATAGGTGTGGGGTCTCTGGTGTTTACAGATGTATTCTTGGGCTGAGGTTATCATAACTAGATCTTGATTAATCGGTACCATTAGTTTTTCTGTGACATTGTTGTTGTATTTTATATCCATTTTTGTGTGATGTGGTTGTGTAGTTCTCACAATGTTTGTTTTGTCGGTTTTTTTTGTTTTTTCCCCTCTCTGCCGTCCTGTGGGTATGGAGGCCGACTTCTATGTTTTCCTGTGTTTTCTTTGTTCCCTTTCCTCTCTTGTATTTTTAACTCACCATCTCTCATGACTTTTTGTTTCCTACCTCTCTTCTTCATCTTCTTTCTTTCTTCCCCTTAATTTCCCGTCTCCATGTCCATAACATCAGGAATTAAAACCTCCAGAAATTCATGATAAAGATTTTTCACACAAGATTTTTCACACATATATATATATATATATATATATATATATATATATATATATATATATATATATATATATATATATATATATATATATATATATATATATATATATCCAGTGGAGTACCATAGCAAAAGCTGTAGTGCTCCGCTTGTGAAAATAAATCTGTTGGGCTTCTACTTGGTACTCAGACACCAATTCTGAGCTCCACACTGCCAAACAGGACACGTTAAAAATAAAAATAAACAGTCATGGTTTTTAGGATGTCCATGAGTAGCAGTTGTATAGGGGAAGAGTTTTAGTAAAAATTGGAAGAGTATTGGGAGAGATTAATAATAATGCCATGTATCCAAGTCAGCTTTTTTTTTTTTTGTCCTGTTTGGCAGTGTGGAGTTAGCTGTGCCGCTACAACACCTGGGCTATAATTCATTCCTAGTTTGATGCACCATGGTCCTTTCTGACTCAAACGTTTGACGCCTCAGCACGCTGACATCAGAAATCAGCCATTTAGAAGTTGGAGATGATGGGATGTGTTTCCTGTCAGTGTGCATCTGGTTTAATCAGGAATCATTGGGTTAGAACGGAAAAGTTCTTGTCTTGTTAGTACCTCTGTAGCTATAAAACCAAGAAAACTGGGTTTTTACCAAATCACAGCTTAGAATGAGGGGAGTTGCAATTTATTAAATCTGTCACTCTGCCCGTTGGCAGAGAAAATGAATTTCAGAGTGAGTTCCTTTTCTAATGAATCTGTCTCGCTACAATCAAATTTCTGGCTGATTTTACAGTGGGAAAAAAAGTGTATAGAATGTAAAATGGATGCAAGTTTCTGTTTGGAAATTTCATAAAAATTTTTGATTTGTTTTTAAATGTTTTGCTTTTGTTGAGATTACTGAATTTACACTACCGTTCAAAAGTTTGGGGTCACCCAAACAATTTTGTGTTTTCCATGAAAAGTCACACTTATTCACCACCATACGTTGTGAAATGAATAGAAAATAGAGTCAAGACATTGACAAGGTTAGAAATAATGATTTGTATTTGAAATAAGATTTTTTTTACATCAAACTTTGCTTTCGTCAAAGAATCCTCCATTTGCAGCAATTACAGCATTGCAGACCTTTGGCATTCTAGCTGTTAATTTGTTGAGGTAATCTGGAGAAATTGCACCCCACGCTTCTAGAAGCAGCTCCCACAATTTGGATTGGTTGGATGGGCACTTCTTGCGTACCATATGGTCAAGCTGCTCCCACAACAGCTCAATGGGGTTCAAATCTGGTGACTGCGCTGGCCACTCCATTACCGATAGAATACCAGCTGCCTGCTTCTTCTCTAAATAGTTCTTGCACAATTTGGAGGTGTGTTTTGGGTCATTGTCCTGTTGTAGGATGAAATTGGCTCCAATCAAGCGCTGTCCACTGGGTATGGCATGGCGTTGCAAAATGGAGTGATAGCCTTCCTTATTCAGAATCCCTTTTACCCTGTACAAATCTCCCACCTTACCAGCACCAAAGCAACCCCAGACCATCACATTACCTCCACCATGCTTAACAGATGGCGTCAGGCATTCTTCCAGCATCTTTTCAGTTGTTCTGCGTCTCACAAACGTTCTTCTTTGTGATCCAAACACCTCAAACTTGGATTCATCCGTCCACAACACTTTTTTCCAGTCTTCCTCTGTCCAATGTCTGTGTTCTTTTGCCCATCTTAATCTTTTTCTTTTATTGGCCAGTCTCAGATATGGCTTTTTCTTTGCCACTCTGCCCTGAAGCCCAGAATCCCGCAGCCGCCTCTTCACTGTAGATGTTGACACTGGTGTTTTGCGGGTACTATTTAATGAAGATGCCAGTTGGGGACCTGTGAGGCGTCTGTTTCTCAAACTAGAGACTCTAATGTACTTATCTTCTTGCTCAGTTGTGCAACGCGGCCTCCCACTTCTTTTTCTACTCTGGTTAGAGCCTGTTTGTGCTGTCCTCTGAAGGGAGTAGTACACACCGTTGTAGGAAATCTTCAATTTCTTAGCAATTTCTCGCATGGAATAGCCTTCATTTCTAAGAACAAGAATAGACTGTCGAGTTTCAGATGAAAGTTCTCTTTTTCTGGTCATTTTGAGCGTTTAATTGACCCCACAAATGTGATGCTCCAGAAACTCAATCTGCTCAAAGGAAGTTCAGTTTTGTAGCTTCTGTACCGAGCTAAACTGTTTTCAGATGTGTGAACATGATTGCACAAGGGTTTTCTAATCATCAATTAGCCTTCTGAGCCAATGAGCAAACACATTGTACCATTAGAACACTGGAGTGATAGTTGCTGGAAATGGGCCTCTATACACCTATGTAGATATTGCACCAAGAATAGTCATTTACCACATTAGCAATGTATAGAGTGTATTTCTTTAAAGTTAAGACTAGTTTAAAGTTATCTTCATTGAAAAGTACAGTGATTTTCCTTCAAAAATAAGGACATTTCAATGTGACCCCAAACTTTTGAACGGTAGTGTACTTCGATACCATCTTGTCTCAAATATGGCTGCATTTAGGTTGATACACACTCTGAAAATCTCTGTATTGTCCAATTTGCATTTTCCCCGATATTGACAGCTGCAACTAAATATACAGCATATACGCTGCAAATAACACTGCCGTGTTTTTGGGTTTTTTTTGTCTTTAGATGTCTGAATCCTGTTAAGACACTTTTTTCAATGACTACACTAAAACTAAATGTATTTGAAAATATTTCTAAAGTATTTATTTTCCTCTTGTGCTAAAACATAAGCAATCCATCATACTTTTTTGCTGCTAGCTTATTAATGTTAAGTGCATTTTCTGCCTTAAGTGTACCCATGTATAGTAAAGTTGAGACACTCATTCCTGATACTTTGATATTGCGTTACCATGGATTGCAAATTTAGTGAGGGCAACAATACTGGTCTAAACTGGAGCAGAAATGATGACATCTACCTAAATGTTGCCATAGTTTTTGGGTTTCAAACACCAGTTTTTGTTCCCAGCGGTCATTCTCCACTGTGGCGTATCACAGGCAGACTAGGTTCACCCCACAGAGGGCTGTTTAATGCCTCTGTAGGTTGCTAGGTCTGTTAATTCTTCAAGGACCTACAAATCAGTCATGTCTCAGTCATGCTTAGGATTAATCTGTGTGTTGTGGCTCTGGATGCACCCACTCCAGCCTCAGGGGCTGTTTACACGACAACGTTTTTCAGCAAAACAGAGGTTTTTCTCTCCGATTCGGCCTCCCGTTTACACGACAACGGGAAAACGGGGGGGGCGAAAATGCATCTTTTGGGAAACGGCTTCCAGAGTAGAGTTTTGAAAACGCTGGGTGATTCATTGTCATGTAAACGCAAGCCGGAGGAGTTTGAAAACAATGACGTCACTGTCAGCCACCTACGGACGTGTTGCACTTGCGCACTCCGCCTTTCTACAGAAAAACAACAATGGCATATCGGATCCAGGTATGTTGTTACTGCTGATGCAGCTTCTGAAGTTATTTGGTCTTTGTAGACAAAACGTAGAGATCATCAGGCTTCTATGCGATCGCCAACGGAAACGCATACAGTACGTGCGTCAAATAATCAATATGCCTTTATTTAAGCGGAAAACTACAAGAAGACCGCCATTGTTAGCTATCATGAAATGTTTCTTTTCCGGGTTGTGAGGGGGAAACCTTGGAACACTGCATACACGGGCCACACTGCCATCTAAAGGCCGGGCATATGTACTACATCGTTTTCCATCGCGCGCCCTGTCGTGTAAACGCAGTGCGTTTTCACCCGCGTATTCAAACAAAAACGGCAACGTTGTCGTGTTCCTTTATTCCTATAAGGAATAAAGTTAAAAATATTCTCTTAGCTTCTGCTTTTTAGATAAAAGAACAAATATCATAGTTCTAGATCTTCATCTTAAGCTTTAAACCTTTCTTCCCCTTATGTTTTAACAGATGGGTCTAAAAGTAGGCAGCTTTCTCTATTTAACTATTTATCAAACGGTAATCTACTCACTGTTGCATAATGAATATGGACATAGAATATAGATTCTTCAAGGTCAATGACATCATTTGTAAAGCTCCCTTTTTAAAGGAATTAATACAAAGTCTAACAAGCTTTCATTTAAAGGCCCAAAATGGAGCTTCTTATTCACCAAGTCTGTAAGAATATAACTTGTAAATGTTTGATAAGATTTTTACAAGTAAGAGCTCTCTGTGTATCTGGGCTGCTCACAAAGCCGTCTTGATCCCAGCACCAGTCCACATGCAGCAGTTGATAACAGCAGCGTACCTCAGTGAGTCCCAGCACTCGGGCTCTATTAGCTGAGAAACATCACACAGAATAAATTCAGTGTAATCCAGAGGAGTGAATTTTGAAGTGAACTTCCATACTTGCACTCGGTACAGTCATTGTGAAAGTTGTCTTAATATAGATGTGATCTTCAGTACATTCTGGAACCTTTTCTCTGGTCATCCGTTTTGGTCATCCCTGATTCTCTTAATATTTTAACTAGAAAATATCCAACCAGAGCCGTCCAGTTTTCAGTCTATTCTTTTTGGTCACTCCCAGTGAAAAAAGTCTTTTGTTAGTGCCACAGTCTCATTCTTTTTCACATACATGCTAAATAACTTTTTTTATCCACATCAAAAAATTAAAGCTGGAACAACCTGTATGCATAAGTGGGGACATGCCTTAACTAATATTCAATTTCAATTCAGTTTATTTATAAATTCCCAACAGATGTCATCTCAAGGCACTTAACAAGAAGTCATTTCAATACATTTATACAAACATTCCAATCAGTTAAAAAGTTTCCTATTTAAGGAATCCCAGCAGATTGCGTCAGTCATTGGCGTGAGGTTGGGCCCCGTTGATGCAGACTTTCCAACCACAGCAATCCTTCAGCAACCCCTCATACTGAGCAAGCATGTAGCGACGTTGGAGAGGAAAAACTCCCCTTTAACAGGAAGAAACCTCCAACAGAACCAGGCTCAGTAGGAGCGGCCATCTGCCACGACCGTCTGGGGGTTTGAGAAGACAGAGCAGAAACACAGAAGGAACAGAAGATCTGATATAAGAGAACTTTCTATGTTACAGAAAGTAAACAGTTAATAACAGGACACAGTGGATGTTCAGTTACTGGGAAGATCATCCCAGTCGATGTCCCCCGTCCAGCAGGGCATTGCAGCCAAGCTGGATACCAGACCAGGTATATCTTCTATGGAGAGAAAAACACTGAGAGAAAACAAAGTTAACAGTCGAAATAACAGAATGTACTGTAATACAACTGGAGAGTAGTAGTAGAAAAGGAAGTAGCAGAGTGAAGAAAATTGGTCAGTCTGTCCTCCAGCAGTCTAAGCCTATAGCAGCAAAACTACAGAGATAGCTCAAGATGACCTAAGCCACTCTAACTATAAGCTTTATCAAAAAGGAAAGATTTAATAATAATACTTTGCTAGGGCACATATTGATTGAGTTTCTGCATTTAGTTGTCTTTAGTCTGTCAGCATTCCACCTGCTGACTGGACAATATTTACCCACCATACCATATAAAATGTCTCCAAATTGCACAGGTTGTGGACCTATTGTCCTTCTTAAGGTGACCTCACAGATTTTCTGTCAAATTTAGTTCTGCTCTTTGACTAGGCTGTTCCAGAACTTCCTTTTCTTGATTTAGGTGCTTGGGAGTCTGTTGCTGGAAATAAAATCGCTCTCCGTTTTGGGCTTTCTAGCAAACCACTGAAGGCTAAACCTAACCCATGTGAGAAGACTGTCACATGTAGAACACAACCAGTGCTAGCTGAAATTCTCCAACTCCTTCAGTGTTACCGTCAGCTTTGTGGCAACCTCTCTCACCAGTTTTCATTTCGCATCGACGTTAATTCAGAACAAAGTGTCTTTTTTTTTTTTTTTTTTTTTTACGTTTTTGGTGAATGGATTTTCCAGGCCATATGGTATTACAGTTTTTCTAAATTGCCAGAAACACATTTCTAGTAACCTCCACACATTTTCTCATAACCTCAAACACAAATCCAAAATCTTAACTACATCACCAAACTCCAGTCCTGTCAAAATACAAAATTTCAC